>LNAC01001589.1:97195-109009 GCA_002007465.1 Ailurus styani
CTGAGGAACACTACCTTTGTGTCTTTAGGATAAATACCCAGTAGTGCGATTGCTGGGTCGTAGGGTAGCTCCATTTTCAACTTTTTGAGGAATCTCCATACTGTTTTCCAGAGTGGCTGCACCAGTTTGCATTCCCACCAACAGTGTAGGAGGGTTCCCCTTTCTCCGCAACCTCGCCAACATCTGTCATTTCCTGACTTGTTGATTTTAGCCATTCTGACTGGTGTAAGGTGGTATCTCGCTGTGGTTTTAATTTGTATTTCTCTGATGCCGAGTGATGTTGAGCACTTTCTCATGTGTCTGTTGGCCATTTGGATGTCTTCTTTGGAGAAATGTCTGTTCATGTCTACTGCCCATTTCTTGACTGGGTTATTTGTTTTATGGGTGTTGAGTTTGAGAAGCTCTTTATAGATTTTGGATACTAGCCCTTTATCTGATTGAGGCTTTCTTTAGAAACAATAATAAGGTGTTGCTTTTAACCCCAATTGAAGTAAATGTATGCAAATGAGCCCCAGCACATCATTTTTTATTTATGCCATAAATTAGGCAAATTTCCCTTCCTGAAGCCCTGGAAAACTAGGACTGATTCCACATATTTTGCATTAATTTCCAAGGTGGTTGACCCCAAATTAGCTTTACAGTTTGGTAAACCTGCCTTAGAGGGGGCATGAAAGTAGAGGTCTGATCAAAAGTCTGTAGGGAATGAAGAGTCAGAGGAGATTTGTCCAACCGCCTCCTTTTGCTCATCGTTTTACAGTTTAGTGGTGCACTTCCACACCCAGGGCTGCCATGTACAGTTGCAAAGGTTGTGCACTGCTTAATTTCAGGGGTGGGGGACCATTCACCTACACTGCTGGAGAAGGACATTGCAGTCTCACAATCCACCCTATGGGGGAGGCACAGGAAACATTAGATTCCCTTTGTGCAGATGCAAACTGAGGCTGAGTTGATCACACCCCTTCCTCCAGCATCACACAACACAGAAACACCAGGGTTGGGATCCACATCCAGGCCTGTCTTGGTCCTATGCCAGTGCTGAGTCCACCACTCTCAGAAAGTGTACTCTGAGTACATTCTTTAAAACACCTCCTCCCTCTGTTTCCATAATATTAAAGCTCTGAAGAAATCACAACATTATATAATAGCTGCATTACTAAAACCATGCAGAGAACCACATGTTTGGAGAAAGCACATTCTGTTTTCCCACTAACCTCCACCATTGCTCCTAAGTGCATTGTTCTCATTCCAGGTGAACCTTCTCATGAGGAGGGGAAGGGCTCCTGGGGCCCCATCTTGAAGCTTCTCTTCATTTTCCACTCCAGCCTGATTTGCAGAGAATGGACCCCTTGAAATGCCCAATTACAGCAGTTTACGAGGACCCCCTCTCATAAACGCCCACTTCGAATTATCTTTTCCTAAGCTTACCCAAATGATGGGAAGATTGTGCATTTTATGCAAATGCATTTTTAAAAAAAGATTATTTATTTATTTATTTACTTATTTAGAGAGCATGGTTGGAGGGGCAGAGGGAGAGAGAATCTCAAGCAGACTCTCCACTGAGGGAGGAACCCAAGGTGGGGCTCAATCCCATGACCCTGAGATCATGACCTGAGCCAAAATTAAGAGTCGGAAGCTCAACTGACTGAGCCACCCAGGTGCCCATGTGCAAATGATTTTGTGTCCTATGCTTCCCAAACTGGGGTCATTCATGGCCAAAGAATGGATTTGTTTATCTCTCTCTCTCTCTCTCTCTCTCTCTCTCTCTCTCTCTCTCTCCCTTCCTCCTTCTTTCTTTCTTTCTTTCTTTCTTTCTCTTTCTTTCTTTCTTTCTTTTTCTTCCTTCCTTCTTTTCTCCCTCCCTCCCTCTTTCCTCCTTTCTTCCTTTTCTCCTTCCCTCTTTCCTTTCCTTTCCTTCCTCTCCTTTCCTTCCTTCCTTTTCATTCCTTCCTCCCTCTCTTCCTCCCTCCCTTCTTTCCTTCCTTCCTCTCTTTCTTTCTTTCTTTCTTTCTTTCTTTCTTTTTCTTTCCTTCCTTCCTTCCTTCCTTCCTTCCTTCCTTCCTTCCTTCCTTTCTCCCTTCCACTCAACAAATAGCTAAGAATATGGAAATAATAAGAGACAACCCCTGACTCCAAGGACCTCACTGTCCAGTGAGGAAGGGAGATGAGTCAGCAAACACATTTGAGCTTACACATTTAAATCTTTCCCAGTTCTCAGATATATTTATCAGTGAGGCCACAGCTTGATGACTTGGATGAAAAGAGTTCCAGAGCTACATCGTGCCAACTGGAAGGGTTATGAAAGCAACTATGGAGGTCAGAGCAAGAGTGAAATGTTACTACTGGTGGAGACTGCTCTACCTGAAGTATGGACGGGACTAGCCCTGTGTTTTGCCCCATGGCATGATTACTACACCAGCCACAGATGACTGGATTAAACATGAACAGACAATCTCTTGCCCCAGGAGGACAAGCCATATTCCTCAGGAATCTGAATGGGGAAACGTGAGGAAGTGAGAGTTAGGGGCTATGTCTGGACTGTCATGACCTAGAGCAGCACTGTCCAATAGACCTTTCTACCAAGATGATAATGTTCTCTCTCCAACACAGCCACTAGCCACACATGACTACTGAGTACTTGACATGTGCTAGTGGGACTGAGGAATTCTAAGTCCAATTTAATTTCATTTTAATGAATTCACATTTAAAACTAAATAATATAGCCACATATGGCTAGCGCCTACCATATTAGATGGTGCACATGTAAAGTTTGAACAGGAGAAGCCATGACAGCCCATGTGTAAGTAGAGGTGATAAGAAAGATCAGTGGTGAGTGAGTAGAAGGAGGCAGGCAAAAGAGAGAGAGAGAGAGAGAGAGAGAGAGAGAGAGAGAGAGAGAGAGAACACGACCCAGAAGCAACCAATGCAGGGAGAAGCAGATGCCATGGAAGAGAGAAATGGAGGAAAGAAGCCTGTTCCTGGAACATCCTTGGTGCAATATTTGAGGTACCTTCTTAGTCTTGATCCATACTGAATGACGCTTCGCTCCATAAAGCCAAAAGAAAGACTGGTTCCTCTCTTGGAAGCCAGCACTGATCTGAGAATCTAGACTCAGCTAAGATTCAACAAATCATTGCCATCATCGTCATCACTCCCCCTACCCCAATCATCTGAGTTAAGTGACTTGTCTAAGATCACACTGTTAGGTTGGAAGAGTCTGGGCTCTTTATTACACTATACTGCCTTTCTGGGCTCTTATCCCTGAGTCAGTGCTCCATTTCAGCATCCCAACTCACTCATTTATGACACAGAACCTTGGCACATGCCTACCCCCAAACCGGGAATGGGTAAGATCAAACAAGGAAACCTTCATCCACTGGCTCATACCCATCCCTCTGCCCTGTAAGACTTGTCCCAAGCTCCAAACTCCACATATTAGACTGTATCCACCCCTCTCGGTCTAACTTCCAGAACTTGGGTCATCCTTGCTGTCTGGCTACTTGCCCAAGGCTGGCCCTGACCACATCATCCATGCCTCAAGCAAGCCTTCCCCAGCTCTCTACACTCCAAACTGCCACTGGGTTTCTCAATGAGCCACTCTCTATGGCCCATGGTGAGAGCAGAGAAGCACAGGAGGGCACCTGGCCTGGGACCTGCACCTCCCTGAGGCTCCATGCTTTATTCTTGCTTGCCTGACTTGAGCCATCTGCTTGGATGGCTCCATTCCCAGGTGTGAGCTGGTCCGTGAGTGCCTCAAAGGTTCAAGTGCCAAGTCAGCATGGGAGGGAGCTATGGCTGGATTTCAGTTTCTGCTAACATTTCTTTTACTCAGTCATTCTGCCATGGCTTCACAATATAAATATCCGATGTGGGTAATAGATGCCACTGGTTTCGTGGAGGCAGATGTCTTAAGGCTCTCCGTGGGTCTCTGAACATCCAGTAGAGGACAGGAAGGATTCCACTGTTCATAAGAGAGGGGTAAAGTCCCTTTAGAAAGGAAGTCAGAAAACAGGAGTCAACGGTTCAAGTCCTGGCTCTGCCACTCACTTGCAGTGAGACCTTGAGTGAGTACATTCTTTCTTGTCTTTGGGTCTCTTGCCTCAATAAAATGAAATTACCAGGGAATGGACTGAGGCAGGTCGAGAGCCTGATGCTAAGACCTGATGAATATGACAGACCCCAGGGTACCTTGGTAACGTTTTTGCAGAGCGTGTCCATACCAGGCATCCCTTCATTACATCATCACTGGGAAATTAGTACAGCACAGACCAACACCCCATGTGAGGCCCACTGATTGCTCAGGGCAACCAAGCTGCCCATCTGGGGTCAGGCGTCTCGCAGAAAGCAACTCTAAGCATGGATTTTTATTCCTTTTGCTATTTTCTGCAGCTGTCAGGGAACCAAGAGAAGGCAGAGTCTACAACCCCCAGTGTGTGCCCAGAAAGTTTCTATTTTGAAGTGAGTTAAGCCACAGGGTAAATAATTGCAGCCAGTATGCTCTTTGGAAAGAGATACGGCTCCAGCAGAGACCCACTGAGTGGCCCGCCTTGCGGCTGTGTGTTTGCACAAAGGTTGCTTCTATTCTTCACAAAGTGTCTCTCTCTCTCCTTCCTCGTCCAATTCCTCTTTCTCATCTTCCTTTCTGTAGAATTCATCAGTGATTTCACATCTATTAGCTCACTGATTGTCCTCAGAACAGTTCCTCGTGGTAGGGTGTTGTTATTTCCAGTCTTCAGGTGAGGAACCAAGCCTCGGACAGGCTGCCCCCAAGACCACACAGGTATGGTAGAGAGAGTCAGGAATCAAATTCAGATCTTCGGACTGAAGCTACCTCCCCACAATTGGTATTAAGTTGAAAGGTAATTTAGTGTAGCTTAACAAATGGGTGGAGATTTACACTGGGTGGGGTACAGGCTAAGAGACATATGGATGAGGAAGCTTCAGTTGAGGGTTTTGAGGCAGACGTGTGAAGTGGTAGCTCATGCATTGTGGGTACATGAGTCAACTATAGTAGAGGGATAAAATGTGATGGAGGCAGAGTATGATTCATAACTGGCACAAAGAAGAGAGAGGCAAGGGACGTTCTTACAGAAAAAGACAATTAGGGCCTGGGGTTTGAAAGGTGAGTAGAAGTTCACCAGGTAGATACTGATAGCAATAATGGTAACTTTATTGAGTGCTTACTCTGGGCCACAAGTATCTATCCATTTTGACTATTTGTAATAATCTTGCAAGGGAGACAGGACCCGGATCTTACATATCAGGCCAAAGGGGTTCAGAGCACTGAAGGGGTTCAGAGCACTGAAGGGCATAGCTCAAGGTCATGCCACTCAAATCAGCCAGTGGGGCATTTCATCTTCAGCTATACAACTCTTAGAATGTCCAGTTTGAAGGAATTGCAAGACAAGAAGGATGCTTCACCCAGGAATCATCAGAGATGTTATGGAGGGTTGGGAAGAACTGTTTCTCCTCTTGGTGAGCTCACTTGAAGCACTTGGCATTTGCGCTTGGGTGAGAAAGCACCTCCCCTCTGGGAGTCCAGTCAAACAGTCCTAATTTCTGGGCTACTGCCTGCTTCTGCTCTCCATTTGGCCATGGCTATGTGATACCTCATACCCTAGCATCTAGAACAAACCTGGGTTTTGGAATCAAATAGTCCTGGGTTTAAATCCTGACCACATCATTCATCGCTTGTAACACCTTAGTGCCAATATCTTTCCAAGACTCAGTTTCCTCATTTGTAATATCTACTTAGTGACACCACCTGATAGGAATGGGTGAGGATCACAGGAGTGAATATATAGAGTAAGCACAAGTAAGTCCTCTGGCACAGAGTGGACCGACACTAAATGGCAAATTGCAGTGCTATATTTTGCCATTCTTTCATAACAAGCCCAGGAAGAAATGCATGGGAGTGCTTGGGGTCTTGAACCTTCCATGCCAGCACCCACCTCCCTGAAGCTTGACTTTCTGGTATGCATAAAGCATAAAGCCTCTTAACATCCATATCTCATCCCAGCCCTGTGAAGACAGCTTTGCATATGTGGCCATGGTTACTGTGATCCAATTTACAAATGGGAGAACTGAGGCTCATGGGTAGGAGGTGAATGAGTTTAGGTTCCTGAACTTAGGAGCTTGCAGAAACCAATCTCCTACCCTTTAAGTTCTCCATTAATGGTTGAGTGGCCTGGGAACAGGAGAAATTACAAACAGCCAGAATGTCAAAGCCAGCCAACAAACCAGCCTTTCTGTGCACTCTCTTTTGTGTAATCTTTTTGGCTGGGAAGAATACTCCCTATGCTCTCTTTTTCTTGTGTCTTTTTCTCTTTCTCTCTTTCTTTCAGAGATATTAGGGGTTTGGGAAAATCCTAGTTGACTTGTGTCTCTGTCCCACCAGGTTTTGGAGTTTGGAGAGCCAGGGTTCAGACCCACCCAGCCTGGGCACAAACCAACGATGAAGACATTTGTACACACTTTTCACTGGGAAATATGACAGGACCCACCTTGGAAGGTGCTGTGCCGAGCACTCAAGCGCCCATGCTCAGTATCAGACTATCTCGATTCAAATCTTACCTCTGCCACTTCCTAGCTGTCGACCTTGAGCTTCCTGAACTAACAGTCTCTCTAAGCCTTGGTTTCCTCATCTATGAAATGGAGAGAAATTGTGGAGATTAAATAAAATAATGTATACAAGTGCCTGACATATATTTAGCAATCATTAGATGTGACAAAGATGAACGAACCGCCCACACATATATTGTAACCTGTTCAACTTTATGACTCACTTTGATTCGACCAGTTTTATTTGAGTGCTTACTATATGCCGGGAACAGTGGTGGGCAGAACGTACATATCCAACACGCCTCTGACAAGTATTTATTGGCCCCTGTCACATATCAGCAAAATCTGCCCACGAGCTTGGGAATGCAGAAAATAAGAGGCAACCGTAAGGCATGGCCCTAGAAAATTGATGCCAGATTGCAACCATTTCTCAGCTTTGTGAGCTGAGCAACACACTGCTTGACCTCTCTGTGCCTTCACTTTCCCAATCTATAAAATGGGGGTAATAATTAGATCTATTGGGGTCATTGTGAGTGCTCTCTGAATGAATCTACACAAACCATTTATCACGGGGCTTGGAACAAAGTCGACACTCAGTGGATGCTGTTTGCATTGTTGAAACATGGTCCCAGACGTGTTGTAATTCCTTCAGGTGAGTCCACAAGAATCAGTCCATTCTCTCCAGGACACCCTCACCCCCACCCCTTCACCAACACCCAAAGGCTGCTGGTGAAGAACTATAGTAACCAGACAATTATGCAAATATGCAAATTCAGTGAAGCAGACTACCCAGTGCTGTGGCTGCTGTTGGTACTCAGCAGCTGGGACTGGCTGTCTTCAGAGAGGGTTCCTTTGGTGTCATCACAACCTCTAGTGGACAGCAGTGAACACGGCGTTTCACGGGCCTTTGTTCCAGCCTTCCTCTGCTGAGCCCAGGAAGTCCGGGAGAGAGCAGGGAGGATGGGCAGGTCTGACGATTTCTTTCATGCGTCAGGCTGGGTGCCCACCTGCCTGCCCCTTCCGCTTACTCCTATTTCCCTCTCTCTAATTCCACCAGTGTGTGATGTGTTCCAAAAGTGAAGCCTGCTCCAGAGTTGTCACTACCCCACTGTAGAAACCAAACCCCCACCCTCCCCCTTCCTACTGGCGGCAGGTCTCTGTCACATCCCTGCAGGGCCAGCTCAAATGTTACCTGCTCAGGGAAGCCTTCCCTGACTAGCTCTGGTGATAATGGACCACAACCCCCTGTGAGATCCCCACAGCACTCTGATAGTCCCCTCCTGAAGCACGGATCGCAGGGCATGGATGCTAGCGGTTTTCTTCTGATCTCTCTTGCTAGGCTGTTATTGCTAGGGCAGGGACCTCATCATATGACTCTGTGTCTCCTGCACCCTACGTGGGGTTTGCTGTCTGCATAGAAAGTGCTCAGTAAATGTTAAATGAATGAATGAGTTAATGTCTCTTCTAGAAGATTCTCTCCTTATATCTCCTTTCCAACCGTTACACTGCCATCTTGCATCTCTGGTACCATGGACTCTGCTTTCTGATGGTAACAGTGAGGTGCAAATATTTACAGTATGAGACTTTGGGAAGGAAGGGCACCTGCACCAGGTGAAGAAAAATTCTCACTTGGCACAAGTAGCATGTAGGTACCTAGGGCTACTCACTATCCCATCTCCATCCCTCCTACATTGGCCTAAATTACCCAGTTAATTATGCCAACATCTGCTTCACACCAACTTCAAGGACTCACTCCCTTGGTGCCTACTAATAGGGGCAACTTGCATTTTGGAATGCAGAGAAGAAAACGGAGGAGCATTACTTGAGCATCTACTATGTGCCAGCTGTTTTACAAAGTAGTGTTAAGTAACCATTGCAACAATCCTTCCAGACTGAGACAATCAATCCTGCACCCCTACCCCCATTCTGCAGATAGTAAAATGGAAGCTCAGAGAAGAGAGTTCTGCTGAAGGTCACACATTCATAACCAGTGGAGCTGGACCTGGACCCCAGCTTTCAAAGCCACAATATTTCTTTTCCAGAATGCTATAAGTCTAATACCAGCGCCCAGCTCAAATTCCCCAGAACAACAGCCTTGCCACAGCCTCTTTGGTATTTTGCAGTTTGGCTCCAAGAAGGAAAGAAACCATAGCCTGGTAGGAAAAAGGACAGCTGGACTCTGCCTTCTCAAGCTGCCTTCCATGGAGCATTCTCCTTGCCTTCCTTCCACCTTTCTTTACTCATTTTCACAGCATGTCAAGTGCCATCAATAATTTCCCTCTGAGAAATAAGAATCAATTGTAGGAAGCAGAAAGGGGCCTGTGTAGAGGTGGAGGCAAGGCCGTCTTTAGACCTCCACTCTGCTGATCTTTGGCATTGCCCGCACCTGCTGGTTGCAAAGGTCAGAATTGGCCCCTTCTGCCCTCAGTCACCAACGACAGCTTTGAGTGCCCCTAGTGGAGGTCTGCAGCATGTCAGTGGGCCAAACAGGAAGACCAGTAAATTGAGCCCTTTTGAATAGCTATTTGAATAGCAGGAATATACTTGTAAGCAAAACCACAAGACAAGCCACTCTGATCAAGAAATATCCTTTTGCCTTGGAAGACAGAGGAAGGAATATAATATTATCTTCCTAATGTCTAACTAAGCCTTGTGAACACAAGAAGAATCCCTCAAGCTTAGATAAAGTGGCCCCTGGCAGGAGCAGCCAAAACTCCATGGAAAAGAATGGCAATCCATAATGAAAATAGTTGTTAAGTGAATTTAACAACAAGGCACATTAGAGACTAGAGGAGGCAGCAAATTTGAGTCTTATTGAGCAATATTGAATTTCCTTTATTAATTCAAGAGAAAAAGAAAAGAAATGACACTCAGGCTCTGCAGTCTTAGCACGTAGCTACAATTATTCCCCATGTGCATATCTTAGACAATAAGAAGCCTCTTCAAAAACAAGTTATACTTTATACTTATTCATGCCTTACAGCAAAATGGCCCAGAGAATCACGTGACCTGCATAAGAATGTAGCAACAAGTCTCTTTCAAGTATTTACAAATCCCCTCACTGCGCAGGCAAACAGGACTAGCTTGCAACACTGTTGCAAGAGAGAGATGTACCTCTCTCCTTCTGACATTAGTGGAAGTTGGGCTCCAGGTTAAAAATAGAATTTATTGTGAAAGGTCAATTGTTTCCAAATGCACCATGAGAATTGGCACTGCTCATTGGCTATCCTCACTCCTTCCTTGCCACTCAGTCTTGGAGTCAGAAGCACACGGTTATTAATGAGCCTTCTGAAGTAGTACATCCGTTGACTTTAATTTGGCAGTGACCTGAAGTTAATTAAAAATATATGCTGGCTAGTTGTAGTGTCGAACAGTTGGAAAAATAATATGAAATGTCTTAAAAATTAACACACACATATTTTGTGTTTGAAGCCAGTGAAGGAAGCAGGATATGAAATCCTTGTCTTGGATGACAGTTCAGTACATGCCATTAAGACATTTTTCCTGGAGGGTGGTGTATTGGAGAGTGTGGTCCTCAAAGGCAGAATCACTTTAGAAAAGCCAGCAAGATGCTGAGTAGCTTTGGGTTCTTTTTGTGTGTTAGTCACAACACAGATTCAAAGGGGGATGAGGGAGGGAGATGTGGACTCTGTTCAAGGCCACCAAGCCATTGCTGGAAAGACAGCTAATTAAGAAAGGGCATGCTGTGGTGGAAAGGATTTATTTTTGTCCCCCATCTTTCCCAGAGAAATTGTCCAGAGCTGGTGTAAATTGCGAATATTATTGCTTCATAAAAAGGGGGTTCTTTAATGATATGCTTTGTTAAACAGAAGGTGATGAATTATTTCCTCTGGCTTGCACTTCGGGGTTCCGCATTTAAAGAAAAAGGGGTGGGGGATAAAATGCCTGATTTATGCTGAGGAGGGCACTCCAGGCCGTGGGGGAGAGTTGGAGGGAAAGGGACTCAGAGCTGGGGCCCACAGAGCTGAGAGCTGTCCGCGGCCTTTGGTGCTGAAAGCAGGTGTGCGCGCCAGGGGTCCAGAACTCCCTAGGGAGAAAGGGCACCGCCTGTGCCCCTACTCCGGGTCAAGACGGTCCAAACAGACATCGAGGCTCCAGATGGGGAAGGTGTGCACCTTCCGACTGTCTTCAGCCTGGGCAGACCCTGCAGCTGCCTGCTTATTTCCCACGTGAGGAGCGCGTTTCTGGGAGCAGGAGTTGGACCTTTCAGAAGACTATGTCGGGTCGTCTACCAACGCTCTCTTCTACTTTGGGGTCTCTTAGTGAACTGATTAAATCCTCAAAGCTCTTGGGTTTAGCTCTGGCTTAGTGAAGCGCCCAACCCCCCAACACACAACTTTTCCTGGGGGACCTCAGCCGGGTGGAGAAGAGGGTGCGGCTCTGGGCCTGGGAAAGAGGAACAACCATTCTCCGCTAAACTTGGACCCCCTTTCCCAACCGCCAAGCACGTGGTGGGTGAAACTAGCATTCCCACCTCCCCAATTCATAATAATGTTGAGACACTAGGCTGTCCGGGGCCCCTGGGAGGAAGAGTGTCCGCTCAGGTTCCCGACCGTGACCTGACATCTCCTCTCCCTCCCCCGCCAAGTTCTGAGGGCCCCCCACTGGCCTCCAAACGAAAGCCACACCCAAGTTCGGCATCCAGACACTTGGTTGGGATCGATCCAAGGACCCGGTCCCTCGCGGCAGCCTGAACCAAAAGGAGGCGAGGGGTCCTCGAGTGGGAGGGCGCGGCACTATGAAGCCCCCAGACGTACAGTTCGAGTCTAGTCCTCAGATAAAGGGCGGGTCAGCTGCCCCCCCTTCTCGTCCTCTCCCCGAACGGGTGAGAATTATCTGGCACCCAGCCCCGGGTGCGGTTGCAGAGAGCTCCGGGCATCTGGGGTTTGGAGGCAACCCCACTTCAAGGAGATTCTTTGGGGCTGCAAAGGGGAGTCAGCCCCACAGCCGGGCACACCGACAGGGAGCCCGCAACCGAAGCAGGGAAGCGCCGGAGTCCTTCAGACACATCCCCGCCTCCACACTCCCATCAGCCCGGACCGAGGGGACGCGGTTCCAAGCCCCGAATTTGGGCGACGGCCCCCGCTTCCCAACCCAGCGGGCGGTGTTGGAGTCGCCCGGGTCGGCCGCGACCCCCTGCTGCCCCGGCACTCGCCGTAACTTTGCCCCCTCCCCCGCCCCGCCCCTCCCGGCGCTTACCTCCCGCCAGAGCTGCCGCGGGGCTCCCCAGGAGCA
>LNAC01001589.1:109456-139472 GCA_002007465.1 Ailurus styani
GGGCGGGCGGCAGGGAGAGGGGCCGGCGCGCCCGGGGGCCAGCCTCCTTCTCCAGCCGCGGCCCGTGTGGCCCGCAAAGTTTAAGGGCAATTCCCCTGGCGTCCTGTGGGCCGAGCGTTTCCTCCCGGCGATGCTCACGGCAGCCCGGTGCTGCCCAGGCGAGGCCGGAGAGCTTCCTGACCATTTTCCAGACGGGGAGATGGAGGCCTCAAAACCGAGCTCAGCCTTCAGCCTGTGAGCAGTCTAGAGCTTTCCATCGCTCGGCCTCCAAGAGAAAGATCTCAGTCCCTCTTCTCTCAGTTGTATGGCAGCCCTCCCAGGCCCCTTTGGGCCCCAATCAGCCCTCTGCCCTGCCAGCCTCGCGTGTTTCCAAAGTGAGTCCTGTAACCTAGAAAGTCTCCAACTCTGGGGATCCGATGAGAGCTCTCAATCTCCCTAGAACTATACAAATGGCCATGAAACTGTGCATCCAATACATGGGGGGGGGAGTTCCCCCAGCCCTGTGAAGCCCAACCAGGGACTATAAATTAAAATTTATCTGTGTTCTAATCAGAGTTTCATCTTTCACATCCCCATTGTCAACAGACGCCAGAGGACAAGGCTTCCTCTGCGCTCAGCCCCTTAGCCCTGCTGTATTTGCGTCCTTCCCCCATCTGAGTTCAAGACCCACCCTCCATGATGTGCTCTTGCCCAGCCCTGATTTTCAGCATCTTGTCATTTCTCCACAAATGGAGGTGGTGGGGGACAGTAGATGGGGGAGACAGGCAGATGGTCGGGGACAGGCATTGGCCAAGGGCTAAATGAGGGACAGGCTTGTAGGCACTCCCAGAGACTCAGACGGACTGTGTGGGCTACCTTTGCAGACCTGCCAGCTTCCCAGGCCTGTCACCCCAATTTAGAAGCCCTCCCTCGCCCTCCCCCTATTCCACCTTGCCACACTATCTCCACATTGCAGCCTGAGCAGGCAGAGGGAGCAGATGGAGAGAAGGTTGCAGGCAGCAGCAGGAGGAATATGTCTTTAGCTGAGTGGTGGAGCTGGGAGTCCCTACAAAGAATGGGTGGGGGAGGAGAGCGCAGGATGGGAGAGGACTGGAGAGGACAGGGAGCACTCTGGCCTAGGGGATCAAAAGACCCCCACACCCAAAGCTTTCCCATTCATTCACTCATTCATTGCTTTTTACGGGGCCCTCACTACAGATGCACAGACAGAGGGTCCCTAGGAAAACCTGCTCCTTGCCTGCAAGAAGTTTCCATTTTTACTATTTATCGGGTGGTTTTTATAAAGAGGGAGGCTGAGACAGGGGGTGTAGAAGACCTGATTTCTCCTTTGGGGAAGATGAAACTTCCCATTGCTTTGCTGTATTAGGCTGAAAGCTCTGTAAGGGGTGACCTTGCCAGTTTCGCCCATCACCATACACTTAGGGCCTGCAGAGTACTAGTGTGCAGTAGGCACATGGTAATTCTTGTCGAATGGAACATAGACAAGCAAAGAAACTGAGGAAAACAGAAAGGGAGAAGGTGAGTGAGAGAAAAACAAAGAAACAGGCCAGTTTCACACTTGGCAGCAAGGAAACAGGTGTTTGCAAACATCTCCTGTTTGCAAGCCAGGTGTTCTTACCACATAGTACATTGTTGCTCATGTCAATTTCATCATAATCCTTCATTGTGAGACATGATTGACTCCATTTGACAGATAGGCATCTGAGTTCTTGAGAAGGTCACAACCTAGCTGGGGTCACTTGGCCAGGAAGCGACAGGACAAGGTAAATTCAAGATCAGTTCTGAGTCCAGAGCCAGAACCCATCCCCTCTAAGGAACTGGATGGCCATCTCCATGCTATGATGGGGTAGATGTCCCTGGTGCTTTGACAACCCCTTGTTACCAGTTGGCCACAATGACTAAAAGTCCATCATCAGGGTCACTCTTTTGGTAAAGGCATCTAGAAGGTCATTACCTGCATGTGGGTATATTATATGGAAGAAGTGCTGCCATGAAATCCTTAACCCATTGAATAACACAGGATTTACTCATTTCATTTGCCAGGCTGATTTACTTTCCCTTGCCTGGAGAAAAGTCCTGAGATAATAGGACATAGACCTTGCAATGTGAGATTATGATGGTGGGAAGTTGCCCTCTCTTTTTTTAAGACCCACCACCCATGGTGAGAAGAGCAGCTTGCAGATGAAAACTATCCCCCATCGCATTTTTGATACTCACATTACAGATGAGGAAACTGAGACTCGGGGAGACAGTGACTTGCTCAAAATCATACACTTGGTCTACCTTTTGTCCAGGCTTGTGCTCTGTTACCATGGGACACCTGTATCCTTGATTCTGGTGTCAGGGCGGACTCCTTGCTACTCACAGCTGCCCAGGGGAAAAAATCCTAGCACCTGTGCAGAGATGTATGCCCACAATTCCTTCTACGTCTTGCAGCTGGATAAATCAACTCTTAGGCGATTAAAATTGGTCAGGAGACAAAGGATTAGATCTTGTTCTCACCTCCTTCTGCTGGGTAAGAAGGGCAAGTTATTTAACCTCTCTGAGCTTTATTTTCCTCTTCTGAAGAGAAGAGATAGGAATAACACTTACCATGTGGGATGATTGACCCAAGTGGATAATAATATCCCTCTGACATGAGGGGATACAATAACATTTATTTCATAGGGTTAGAGACAAGTTCCCATGAGCTGATAAACTAAATCATTTATCCCAGTTCAGACTGTAAGGAAAACCCTCAGCTTCATTCTCAAAAATTTGGTGTTGTGAGAGGGAGCAGCAGGTTATGAGTCCTCGATTTTGATCCCTCCTCTGCTAAATTGTTGTGTAATCCTAGGTAACTCATCAGCCTTTCTTGGACTCTGTTTCCCTATCTATCCATCCACCTATCCATCCATCCACCGATCCATCCACCACTCACCCATGGCACTCACTCATCTATCTATCTACAAATATTATTTGAGCATCTACTATTCATCGAGTAGCCACTGGGTACCAAACTCTTACTAGATGCTGTAGGTGCAGAAGACTCCATCCTTTGCTCTCTCGGGCTAGAGACTAATGAAGTTTGGAGACCTGAGTGCCAGATCCTTTCCAGGACTGATGTTCTGTGCCAAGGGAGACAGTGTGGGAGAGTGGTTAAAGCAGGCTTTGAAATCTGACAGATCTGAATTTGAATTGTTTCTCTCCTGCTAACAGCTGTGTGACATTGAACAACTGACTTAACTTCTCTGAAACTGTTTCAGTGAAGACCTGTGACTTAGACTAAATGAGACAATTATGGGGCACCTGGGTGGCTCAGTCATTAAGCGTCTGTCTTTGGCTTAGGTCATGATCCCAGGGTCCTGGGATTGAGCCCTTCTTCGGGCTCCCTGCTTGGCGGGAGGCCTGCTTGTTCTCCCACTCCCCCTGCTTGTGTTCCCTCTCTAGTTGTGTCTTTCTCTGCAAAATAAATAAAATCTTAAAAAAAATAAATGAGACAATTATTAGAAAGCACTTAAGATAGTACACATAGCATACAGTAAACTCTTCATCCATCTGTCCAACTGTTCATCCACCCGTCCTATCAACAAAATTTTTTTTGAGCATCTATGATGTGCCAGACACTGTTCTAGGAACCAAGGATGCAGCAATTAACAAGATGAAGGTCCCTGGAGCTTACCTGGTACAAGTGAGAGATGGACAGTAAATCCTTTAGTATCTTAGAATTTCTGAGAGCTCCAGGTTCTATGAGGAAGAAGAATGGGGTGATTTGAGAGTAAAGGAGGCAACTTCTTTTTTGAGCGATGGGGAATGGCCTCCCAAGACTAGAAAGCATTTAAGCAGAAAAGTGATTAGTAAGAAGGGGGTATTAGGCCAAGATCTGGGGAAGAGCATGGTCCAGGCAGAGGACACAGAAAACACAGGATCTGAGGCTGAAATAGGGCCATTACAATAAATGGTAGCCATTGTCAGGATGCTTCTGTGATGCCATTTCTCTGTCCATACAGATCACAGCACACCAGGGCTTGATTTTGAGATTGCCGGGAAGTGTATATCCATTTTGACTCTCTCCATGAACTACAATGTCAAGGCTTTCAACTGTTATCCACAGTCCTGCCCCACCCAAACCCAGCACCACATTTCACCCCCAGGAACACTTGCTGTTAGGAAGGGCTTTGCTAAGGCGGGAGGGGGCAGGGGTTGGATATAACTTCTGTCTTGGAGTAAAAGTGAAATACAAAAAGAGACATCTTAGTGGGAGAGAGTTTGAAACAACAAAACAGCAATAGTAGTAGCCCAGGAGACAAATCCATTCTGGGTCTTTGAAGGGCAGCCTGAGCATCCAACCAGCATCTCATCTGGTGTTCTCAACCAGGTCTTCCAAACTTCCCATGAGCCCACGCAGCCCTGTGCCAAGCAATGTGGCTGTCACATCATTCTCGCCAGATGCTAAAAAGAGAACGGTCAGCTGTGATGCAGCCACCCTTATCCAGAGTGTCCATGTTACCTAGAAAGAAGCAATTAAGCCCTTGGGTTTCCTTGGAAATGCTCGATCTGTCTATACCACCTGCCCCGGCTCAGGAGAAATGTCCATGCACAGCAGAGATTCAACAGGGAGACAGTGCCTTTATTTCAAACTGAGAGTTTACAGAATACAAAGTGAGCCTGCAAAATGGATTTGCATTCTCTAGAAGCTTGTCTGGCCAGCTGAGAAGGAAAACCAGTGTACTTTGCAAACACGAAGGAGGCTGAAGGAGAGGGACAAACATACAGGATCTGATAAGACCCCACAGTCAAGTTCCTGCAAAGCCAGCCAGGAGACTTCCCTGGGTTTATGCTTTTGGGCCTCAAAGGTGAGGGAAAAATCAATTAAAGATACTGTGTATATTTATATACTCTGTTGGCATTATAAACTGTAACACGTACATTTTTCGGACTGGGAAGAACAGCTTCATTCTGCAAAGACGCACACACCTATGGACTCTTCTAAGACTTTCGTGTTTGGTGACCCAAGGAGTACCTGTGTCCTTGGAGATCAGCAGGTGTATTTGGCCTCAGATGCACCTGAGTTTCCTCCTCCAAGTGTCACCTTCAGACCTTAGTTTTCTTGTCTGTATCAAGTGAGGGTTATCAGTGATGATTTCCTGGGATTTTTGTAATGGTAAGGGAGAGGATGCCGTGCTGAACTGACTGTCCACCCTGCAGTAGGCACTCAATTAAAGAGTAATTACATCATAGCACAGACTGTAAGGGAGAAACACAGCCCAAATGCCACAAACGGTTCTTCTCTAATAGGATTTCTTAGGTGACTTTACATATGTCTAGACCTGGAAGAAAGTCCAGCTGGGGTTAAGGGTACAGAAGAAGTAAAACTTCTAAGCCCGTCACGGGACTCAGCCAATCTAACACATTTTCCATGTGACTCACCTCACTCAAAATGAATGGAGGTGGCACCGTTCTGTTTAAATGCAGATACATCCTCCAGCCCTTTGGCTTCCTCGCCAACGTCACCACACTTGTCCATATGCACTACCAAAAAGGTCCCTGATACCTGGCATCCTGCCCTTCTTCCCAGCTTCCTGCCCAAAGCTCAGCCTTTGTCCCCAGGAAGTCAGAGGAGGGTGGGGAGAGAAGACTGATGTCTGAGGCTCAAAGGGTCTGAATTTTTCCATTCCCCCCACGCTGTTCTCTAGAAGGAAGCACCACCCAGCCGCAGCAGGAATGGAGGCCAAGAAATTTCCCCCCGGAGATCACGGATGGGCTTGAGCTCAGAAGCCCAAGGAACGGTGGGTAGGAGCTGGAGAGCCAGGAGGCCACGCCACGAACTCCTGTGTGCTGTCTGTAGGTCCCTTGTCTTTTCTGATTCTGACTTCATCCAAGCGAAAAAGGAAAACAAAAAGGAAAACAAAACAAAGTGATCATAAAAAATGATCACTCAAACCTTCCCTGAGTGGCTCCATCTTGGGCCTGCGATTTTCTTTTTTCAACAGGGGTATCAGCTTCCACGCCTAAGAGATGTTTGATTCTACTGTAGCTCTCCAGGTGAGAATCAAAGCTGACATTTTAATTTACCTGCTTAGAATTTACCGTTTGGTGTCTCATTTAATGCATACAGCCACCACAGGAAGTTGTATTATTATAACCCAAACTCCTACCCTTAGCATACAGCGCCCCCCCCCAAGATCCAGCCCCTCCTCCTCTCTGACCTCCCAGTTCCTTCAGGAAGCTCCAGCTGCAGACATTCCTTTTTTAAAAAATTTAAATTCAATTAATTAACATATAGTGTATTATTAGTTCCAGAGGTAGAGTTCAGTGATTCATCAGTCTTATATAACACCCAGTGCTCATTATATCACGTGCCCTCTTTAATGCCTGTCACCCAGTTACCCCACCCCTATCCTCCAGCAACCCTGAGTTTGTTTCCTATGATTAAGAGTCTCTTATGTTTGTCTCCCTCTCTGATTTTCTCCCTCTCAGATTTCTCCCTCTTGTTTTATTTTTCCCTCCCATTCCCCATGATCCTCTGCTTTGTTTCTTAAAATCCACATATGAGTGAGATCATGTGGTAATTGTGTTTCTCTGATTGACTTATTTTACTTAGCATAATACCCTCTAGTACCATCCATGTCATTGCAAATGTCAAGATTTCGGGGTTTTTTTGATGGCTGAATAGTATTCCTTTGTACATATATCCTAACTCAAATGTGCCTCTCAGGCTTTGGCTCTCACTGTCCCCCTGCCTGGAAGGCTTTTCCTCCTGATAGACACATGGCTGGTTCTTTGTCACCCTTCCATGGTCAGCTGGAATGACACCACCACAGGGAGCATTTGACCAGTTTTAAATTCTCCTGAGCAAGTATCACCCCCAAAATCATCTTTCTTGTTTACTGATGTGTTTACAGGTATATTATCTGTGTTCTCCCACTAGATTCTAAAACCCATGAGCGCAAGAAATTTTCCAGCACAAAGCCCATAGGGAGGTTTCCAAGGAAGTCCCATTTAATATTGAATGAATGAATGAATGAACCTCCACTTTGCAGAGGAGTAAACAGAGGCACAGAGGGATGAGGAAATTTGCCCAGCTGCCACCAGGCAGGAAGTGTGGCAGAACAGGGCTCCAACCTAGGACGGTCTGACCTCCGGTTCAAGTTTATAGCCATCTCGCCACACTGCCTCTCGGATCCGGGAGCAGGTGATGCTTCGCAGCAGTGAGACTCTAAACCAGCAGGGGTTCCCAGCTGGAGACATGATCTAAGTGCCAACGTCGGAATGTCTGTGAGCATTTCAAGTCGTTTGGAGAAAAGGCAACGTTAGTGGCACCGTTACGGCCCGCTCTTCTCCATGCCATCACTGCCATCCCGGCCTATTAAAATAATGGTATGAAAAATAAACAGCCTTTATGGACAATTTTATACAATGCCTTCATTGTTTGTTTCTCTCACCGTTACCATGGCAGTGATGTTCTCCTGATAACTTCTGAGTTTCTACATGATGAAAGGGAATGAAATAAAGTTGCTGGGGAGAAAATTGACAAACAAAGGTTTTTCCTTCTCTGGATGCCGTCTCCCTCCGCCCCCAGCTCTCAACTGCAGCTGCACCCTGAATTCTTAGGTATAGAATAAAGGCTGCCTTGTAACCTACAACCTCCCATGGCTCCCCAGTGCCTGTAATGGGAAGGCCAGCGGTCTCTGCGGGGCTCTAAGGCCCCTGCTATGTGGCTTCTGCTCCTGCTGTTTATTCTGTCACATACACCTTGCTGTAGGTAATCCTCTTCCTCTTATGTCCCCCTCCCCTCCTTGATGTTTCACACCTCCATACATTTGCTCACCTACTCCAGCTTACCTGGGCCACACATCTTCCTTCTACATCTCTACCAGGCCACTGCTACTCATTTTTTCAACCCGAAGTTTTGGCGTGACACAGCAACCCCCTCCTTTTCCACCCACCCCCAACCTGGGTGAGATTCTTTTCCTCCCTGCTCCCAGGGCCACTTCAAACTTAGCATTTCTCCATTGTATGGTCATCCGGCCACCAAGCTATTGGAGGGCAGGCACTGTGTTTTATTCAGTGTCTAGCACTGTGCCAGGAACACGGTTGATTCTATGCAACTTCCTGTTGACCCCCATTAGGAAAAAAAATCAGATGATCTGAGAGGCTGCCTAAGGGCATGATGTCTAAGTATAGCTCACTTTGGGAATAAATGGAGGGAGGTGCTTACATCAAAGCCCCGGGCCAAAGCAATGCGTCTCTACCTTGGCTACACCTTGGAATCACCTGGAAGGCTTTAGAAATTCCTATGCTGCCAGGATGCAATCCAAGTTAATGATATCAGACTCCTGGGCATATGAGCCCGGAGTGAGCCCCGGCATACGTTTTCTTTAAGGTTTCCCAGGGGACCCCAGGGTGGAGGTGAGGCTGAGAGCCCCTGGTTCAAGGTTACCATGCACAGCCCTAACCACACAATATATAAGACCACGGTCTCCTGGGGGCTGAGGCCAAGGATCCAGAGTGAGGGCTGAACCAAGATTCACTCACAATGTGCTCAACAGGCAGCTACATGCTTTCTGTGTATCACAACATAATTCTAACCTTAGCCTTACAACGTCAGCATCCTGAGATTGAGGTTCAGAGGACAGTGGGATTGGCTGTGTTTGCATGTCCAGGCAGAATTGGAACCTGGGTCCACCTCTATCCAGAATCCATGCCCTTGAGCATTTGTCGAAGGTAGATGAGTGGGGTAGCTAGGAATGGGAGATGTGAGAAGCACCCTGCCCACTGGGACAAAAGTCACTGCATAGGAGTTCCATTTGTTTCAGGCTCGGTTAGTGACATTTCCCTCCCTCTTGGTGCCCTGTTTCCTTCTCACACCCCCAAGTTCTTCCATGGGGTGGCAGGTAGAGCAGGACCAGCCAGGAGCTGAGTGGGGGGAGGGTGGGGTCTCGGGATTGCAAACCACTCTGAGAAGCCAAAACTTCAGTAGTTGCCAGGGCCTGAAAGGAGGAGGGGCTTTGTCAGTGATCCCAGGGTGATGGTTCAGGATGGGAGGGTGAGTGCTGGCACTCCCCACAACCTCAGTGCTGACTTGGCATCCAAATACCTCCTTTGAACTTGTTTTCCAGCTGATGTTTATTGTGTACTTTTTAAGTGTCAGGTCCTGTCCCCACGACAGCCCTATAAACCAAGTCACCTGCAAAATGGAATTTGGGAACAAGAACAAGAGAACACACGATTTTATTTTCCAGGTTTTGCACAAATCTTAGTGAAGTGTTCCCTGACTAATGGGTTTAAAATTGCAACCCCTCTTTATCTTGCTCCCCTACACTTCATGCGCCTAACCTCCTGTCCTGCTTCATTTCTTCCTACAGCACTCTCGAGCATCTGAGTACTCCGTATTTTCATTTATGTGTTATTTATGTCTGCCTCCTCCAACTGGGATGTCAGGCTCATGAAGGCAGGGATTTGGGTCTGTTTTGTTCACTCTTGTATCCCTAGCACCCAGTTGTGCATTTGCCCATAATTGATACAGTACCTTTGTTGAATGAATGAGTCCACATTTTACTTACCCTCTGGGTTATGTTTTCTTAGCATGTCAAACATAAAATGTGCCCCAAAATTAGAATAATAGGGCAGTAGGGTCCAGCCTGGTATGCAGCACATGATAGAGGCTTTGTCAATATTGGATGGAATTCATTACTATGTATTACTTAAGGCTCTTTGATGAAAAGAGGCTGATGCTGGCTAAATTCAGCCAGGAAAAGGTGGGAGGGCTTTGTTAGAAGGACAGGAATATCTCACAGACCAAAGAAGAATTGAAAAAGCAATTCTGAGGACAGGACCATAGAAGCTCTGAGGATCTAGGAAGTGGGGACCATCCCCCATACCTTGAAGAGGCTGCACTTGGTATGAGTCACTACCTAGGTTAGATCACATGGTTACTTCTTGGGCAGAGGAGGGGAAAGCTTTTTGGTTGACAAGCCCATCCAGTAAATGCTTCTCAAAAAAAAACAAAAAACAAAAAAACTACAGTTCTGATTACCAAGATAAAGATGGGTGTGAATTCTGGTTGGGGGAAAAAAAAAGATGCCCATGAGAGTTGACATATCAATTTCATTGGGCAGCCCAGTATGTGTAGGGGACTGTGTGGTTATGAGTGAATCATGTGAGGACCCTGATGTTTTGGAATTTCCGTGTTTCTCCTCCAGCCTCTGAGCCACCTGAATAGTGAAGAACCAGATGCATGTTACACCATGAGCACCATGGCAAATCTCTGAACTCAGATCTCCCAGTTCCCCTCAAAAATCTACTCAAAATCCATTCTGGGAGAAAGTTCATCATTTTGGGAATGGCCAATAGCCAATGAGGCATTAGTGTATTCAGAACAAGGGGCACAAACTAAAGAGGAGACTTGATTGCAGGGAGCAATCACTGTAGCAATCAGCATACGTTAAGTTATGCTGCTATAAGAAAGAACCTTGAAAACCTCAACAGCTTCATGCAACAACTGTTTACTCTTCACTCATAAAAGTTCTGTGCAGTTTCAGCTGCCCTCCAGGACAGCTGTCCTCCCTGTAGTGGCTTGGTGATCTAGGCTACTTCCATCTTGCTGTTTTGCTATCTCTGCATGCAGTTTCCTGGCACATAGAAGTGACATATTTCTTCTCATAGTCTATTGGTCAGAAGGAGTCACACGGCCTCACTTTAAGTGGAAAGGAGGCTGGGAAATGCTGGTGAACACATGGGGGTAGGTGATAAGCTCTGCTGTCTCTTTTACACATAGAGATGGCAGAAACACTTTTCAGCAATTAAGGTGATGACAGTGGGACATGGCCTTGTAGGAGGCAGCACAAAAACTCCTGAGTGAAGGCTGGTGATTAGAAGCATGAAGATCCTTCATTTTATATTCTATACATGCCTGTGATATATTACCATGAAAGCAGTCTATCCAAGGGCCGGGACTGGTTATTAGAGATGGAGAATTAACATTACGCAAATGACTAGCTCCATATGGGGCATGATCCTCATCCTTTATCCATCCCCAACATTCCCTTGAAAATTGTGTCCATTTTACAAATAAGGAAACAAACAGAAGAATATAATGACCTGTCTGAGGTTGCATATCTTATGAATGGCACGGTTTGGAGGGTTATCAGAATCCAAAATCATGGTGCTTTTGCTATACCGGGAAGCTCAGCAGGGCCATGGCAGGCATTGCAAGTCTTCTCCTCATTGGATGATAATGATAAGATGATGGCAGTAGAGCGATGGTGATGATGATGGTAATGATGGTGGTGATGATGATGATAATGGTGATGGTGTTGATGATGATGGTGATGGTATTGATGGTGAGACAGTGATGATGGTGATAATGATGACAGTGACGATGGTGATAATGATGGTGATGATGATAGCAACTCCTAATTATTGAAGAATTACTTCATGTTGAAAATGTGTAATCTCTCTAATCCTCCCATCACCCTATGAGTAGGCTCTACCATTATCTCCATTTCACAGATGATGAAATTGAGGTTCAGAGAGGCAAAACAAAATTTGTTCAAGATCACATGCCTAGTAATCAGCAGAATTAAGGTGTGAGGTCAAGGTTGCCTAGTTTCAAAGCCACCCCACCACACAGAAAAGAGAGCAATTCATTTCAATTGGTGGTTTTGTTTGCATGTCTCCCGTCACCAAGTTTGACTAATTGTTTTTCTTTAAACCAGCCACTTCTTCTTTAGGCACTTCATGGATGTCTTAACTACTTGCATTTTTTAAAAAAGGAAAATAGTTCTTAAAAGGGAATGAGAATTGTATGGCCTGCCCCACCTAGGATCCAGAAAAGGAACATGAATGCTCTGATTACATTCCACATAAACATATAAATCCCCACCTCACTGTCCTTAACAAAAGACAGATGCTAATTAGAATTTTCACTAGCACTTACAGGTTCAGTTTTAATTATACCAGATCTATCTGAATTTACTGTAGCCCTCTGATTAACAGGGGAAGAAAATCAATAAGCATACTGAAAAATTTGGATGTGTTATACGGCTAATTCCAACTTTATGTTATAATCATGTTTTAATGTGGGTCCTAATTACCATAATTAAGCTGCTTGTGACAGTGTTGGCTGGGACAGAAGCTGTTACTATTCTAAGATGACTTGTCAAAGGCTTTTCCTGGATTTTTGGTGCATTTTGCCATTTGGCTAGTTTGGGGTGTTATGGGGGAGGAAAGAATGTGTGTACGGGTGATAGTTCCTGGAAGCCCAACTGCCCAGAAAAGCCTTGGTTCTAAAGTTTACATTAGGCCAGGTGTCATGCCTGTGTCATTCATAAAGTATTTATTGAGCACTTACTATGTGCCAGGGCCTGTGATGGGCACTGGGAATACAGATGAGAGTTTCCATTCCACTGGGGTGTGGTAGTCATCAGGTAACTAATGACATAAGGGGGACATGTGAAGTAATATGACAGCTATTATATACATGTAATGTGATGGAGAAATCTGGAAGGCGTCCATGAAGAAACAAATTTTCAGCTGAGATGTTAGAGTCTCAGGAGTTAAGTAGGCAGGAATTCATTAGTAAGAGATTATTCCTGGCTAAGGAAACAGCATTTGCAGAGTGTTGGAACTGAAAAGTGGCTGATGTGGAGTGTGATGTAAAAGGGAGTGACTGGTGCAGGATGACACTGGAACCCCAGCAGGGACCAGAGCACATGAGGTCTCATAGACCCCTTCATGATGCTCATTTCCAGCTCTAAGCCTTTGAGATTCTTCCCACCCTCCCCCCTTCCTTCCTTCCTCTTTTAATTCCCTCTTTCTTTCCTTTTCCTTCCCATCCATATAAAAACATTTATTCAACCCTGACTATGTACTAAGACGTAGACTTCTAGTTCTTGACTCCATTCAGTGATCATGCATGCATTCATCCATTCACCAGTTCAAGATGCACTTCTATACCAGAAATTCAAATGCTAGATTTGTAAGAGTCTAACTTGAACGCTGTCCATTCATTGAATATTATTTATTTAGCAACCCCCTGCAAAGGCTTACTACGTTGTTTTCTTTTTTTAAGATTCTATGTATTTATTTGAGAGAGAGACAGAGAGAAACCCCAAGCAGGGGGAGGGGTAGAGGGAGAGGAAGAGGGAGAGGGATAAGGAGACTCCCTACTGAGTGCAGAGACTGACTTGGGGCTTGACATGGGGTTCGACATGGAGTTCGATCCCAGGACCCTGAGATCACGACCTGAGCCAAAGTAAATGCTTAACCTACTAAGCCACCCAGGTGCCCAAAGGCTTACTATGTTTTTTAAGTCCATAGTATCCTATGGACCTCTAGTTTGGCCAAACCCTCTAGTTTGGCCTATTAAATATTTAGTCATTCATCCATTCAACAACCATCCTGAGTGGTGTCTCTCAGAAGCTGACAGTGAAGTAAGGAATTAAGTGCAAGTTTATTTGGGAGGTGATCTTGGGAAATATCTGTGATGGAGTAGAGAAATGAGAAAGAATAAGGGAAGGGCCCTTCACCACCCCCAAAAAAATATGTTATCAAACAAATGACCAACATGAGCAATTGGGGCTCTATCTCATCAGGGACATCTGAAACACCCACATCTCAGAGCTATCCTACTGAAAGGGTGAGGGAGCTGGGGTATTTATACACCCATGTCAATCAGTTCCTCTTTTCAGGATTTCTGGAGGTCATGAGCAAACTCCCTAGGACTTGCGGCCTGCTCTGCTTGCAGTTGTTGGGGAAAGCACAAAGATGCAGATGCTAACAGGTGGGGGGTGGCACGATGAGGTGTTGAGGGCTGAAGGGATATGGGGAAGGGGAGGTTACCAAGTGTATCTATCATAACAGCATTTAAAATGCTTACTATGTGCCAGGTATCTGATTTCATTTAGTGACACACTTTTGACACATAAGTATAGAATGTCCACCACTATCTGCCTTGTGCATAAGATCCCACCTCATAGTCCTTATATTATCCTCTCCTCATGGCTCTCTTCATTTCCTAAACTTGTACTGGGCTCCTGGTATGTGTTGGTGCCTAGGATTTTAGCCTTAATCTTGGGCTCTGGGAAGCAAGACTGGTCCTACAGGGATTATAAGTGGAGGCTGGATAGATAGCAGTCCACTTTCTGCAGATTGGAGACCCAGCCAGGGCAGGAGCGGACTCCTGAGGTCTGAGCTGTTATGGGGCAGACCAGCCGTGGCCACTCTGGCCTCTGTCCATGGCCTATGAGAGGTCACAGAGCAGCTAAGCAAGTAGCCAGATGTCAGTGAGACCCCTCAGTAGAGCCTGATGTAGTTCCTGCAGAGAAGGCAAGGACTTCCTTGGCTAGCTGGGATTAACTCTTTGCTGCCTGAGAAAGAGCAATGGGGAGTTTATAGGTCAGCTGCATGGAATGTTTAAGAACAGGTTCCCAAGCTTTAATGTTCCATGAGAGGCACCTGTGACACCTGTTAAATATGCAGATTCCTTGTAGCTCAATGGGCCTGGGGTGAGGCCTGGGGATGTAACTACTGTTACATCCTGTAACTACTGAGCAGGTGATTCTGAAGAATGGGTGGTCCACAGGACATACCAAGGGGAATGCTGTTCTGGCTTTACACGGATGGGACATCCAAAGTCCAGGGAAAGCCCGAGTTTCAGTAACCTGTAGGATCAAGACCCAAGGCCTCCTCCCCAAAGAAGAATAAAAATAAAATTAAAAAAAACAAAAACAAAAACAAAAAAAGAGTTTCCCTCCACTAGGAGAGATGAGTCTTCCAAAGCTCCCAGGTACTTGTGCATTTCAGGCACACTCTCTGTTATTGACAGGCACTAATGGTGGTAATGAACTAAGGAGACCTGAGCTCACCCAATAATTGCAGGTGAGGCTAAAAGAGTAAATATGATCTTCATTAATGTAAAGCAACTTTCTTCACTACAGAGATCTGATGTGAAGCTGTAAGCTGAGGCAGAGCTTAACCATACCTTTTAAAGTTTTGTTACTCACTTAGCTTTTAGAAAAATATTTCAGAATGCTTCTAAGATACATAAAGAGAAACAGAAGACATATCAAGCTCCCTAAATTTGATGTATATAATTACATATTTAAATAAGCTGGTCTGGGTGTGGACACTAACCACATTAGACGGTTACCTAGACAGAGAAGCAAGGGGTTGAGGAAGAGAAAGTATGAGAAAAACAGCGTAGCAAGATGAGATAATACATATGACATAATGTTAATTGGGTGCAGGCTACAAAATTCTACATACATATTACTGCAGAGGTATAAAAATTTAAAAATGCATCTACACAAGTCCTGTAAAAAACAAAATAAGAAAAAAATCTAGAAATTAAGGGATTTGTTCTGTTTTGTTTTGTTTTTAAAGCATTGTTCTCCTTCCCCATGAAAAAAAAAAAGTAAAGATATCGAGGAGAAAGAAATATAAGGCTATATAGTGGGACAAAGAGTTTATACTCTGATATGCATGCCGTAAGCAGGGATTCTAAAGCTTTCTTGCAAATGAGAGTTGCCTGGAGGGCTTGTTAAAATGCATATTCCCGGGTCCATCCCTCAGAGATGCTGATTTTATTTTATTTTTAAATTTTATTTTATTTTTTCAGTGTTTCAAGATTTATTGTTTATGCACCGCACCCAGTGCTCCATGCAATACGTGCCCACCTTAATACCCACCACCAGGCTCACCCACCCACCCTCCCCCATCTCCCCCATAACCCTCAGTTTGTTTCTCAGAGTCCACAGTCAGAGATGCTGATTTTAATGAACTTCTCGTGTAGTTCTGATGTCTGTTGTGATTAGGACATACTGTAGTCCTTGACGCCAATGCCCTCCCTACCCCTCTTCTGCCCAGCCCTGTTTGATCATGTCTGAAATCCCAGTTAGACTCTACTTCCTAAAACAAGACCATATTAAAATACAATCTCCATCCAGGAGATCATCTGTTGAAACTATTGTTATGGGAAAGTGTAATAAGGTAAATCTGATCTTTCAACCCTTTCTTAAAAATGGGTTTGTGTAATAAGAATAGCAAATATTTATTGCCCACTTGGTATGGAACCAACTGTTAAGAGCATTACATGCTCTTGATAGGTCCAGGGAGTAGTACTCTGATTATTATCATTTTCTAGGGGAGAAAACTGAGGCACAGAAAGGTTAAGTAATCTACCCAAGGTCACACAGCTAGTGAGTGAAAGAGCCAGGTTTAACCCCCATTATCTTAAAATATACCAATATGCTGCCTCTCTTCAAAAGAGATAGAAAGTGGTTTGTGGTTTGGTGAATGCTGTGAAAGATGTAAGCCTGATGATTCACAGACCTGTACCCCTTGGGCAAAGAATAAAAATAAAATTAAAAAAAAAAAGAGATAGAACGTGGAGATAACATCCTGACTCTGGAAATCTGAAATGAAAGAAAAGACACACCAAGAGAAGGTAAGTTGGAATCCAAACCAAGCTGGATAACCATATTNTAGAACGTGGAGATAACATCCTGACTCTGGAAATCTGAAATGAAAGAAAAGACACACCAAGAGAAGGTAAGTTGGAATCCAAACCAAGCTGGATAACCATATTTCCCAAGCCCAAATTCCAATGCATGGTTAGACAAAGAACACTTTTTTTTTTCTATTTTGCAAAGGTCGGAAGATGTAATCATGCTTACTTAATGCTTTTTAAGGAGTAGGATGTACTGAAACAAATCATACCACATGACTGTATGGAAACAGGCCTGGATTCCTCGATCAGAAAGGAGATATGGGCTCTGAGTGTGGAAGGCCCAGAAGCCTGGGTTGGGTCCGTAAAGGTATCAGGATATATTCTCAGCACAGTTTATTTGAAACCACTGATATTTTAAATCTCTAGTATCAGGCCGACTTTCCCTAGAATGTTTTGCTCATAGGAAACTGCTCAAGTATACTAGATGAATCAGAAATGCCAAGACACCAGTGGTGATCCACTGTATAGATTTATCTCATTTTGTCTTCCCACTCATTTACTGATGGACAGTCAGTTTGTTCACTTTTTGGCTCTTACAAATAAAGCTGCTGCAAGGATTTGTGTATAGGTGTTTAATTTCTCTTAAGTAAATACCTAGGAGTGGCATGGTGGTATCATACGGTAGGCAAATGTCTGACTCTTTAAGGAACTACCAAATGGCTTTCCGAAAGGTTGTACCATTTTATATCTCGCTTAGTACCGTACAAGCGTCCCAGTCACTAAACACCCTTGTCAACACTTGGTATAATCTGATTTTCTAATGTAAGCCATTCTTGTGGGTGTGTAGTGATATCTCCTTTATGGTTGTGATTTTCATTTCCTTCATGACTAATTGATGATGAGCTTCTTTTTATATATTTGGATTTTTTAATTTTATTATTATTATTATTATTATTATTATTATTATTATTATTATTATTTTGCCTATGGCTAGCCAACCTTTTTCAGCACATTTAGTGCAAAGATTGTCCTTTTGAAACTTCATTGAATTGCCCTGGCACCTTTATTGAAAACCTATTGACCATATATGGTGTGGGTCCATTTTTCAACTCTGTTCTATTCCATGGATCTATCTGTCTATCTTTACGCCAATACCACCCTGATCCTGTCCTGGTTACTATAGCCTTATAATACATCTTAAAGGCAAACAATGTAAGTCCTCTGACTTTGTTCTTCTTTTTCAAAATTACTTTTGCTCTTCTCTGTTCTTCATCTTTCCATATGAATTTTATAACCTTCTTGTAAATTTCTGCACAAAGTTCTCTTGAGGTTTTAATTGCATTGAACCTGTGGATCAATGTTACAGCATTGACATCTTAATAATATTAAACGTTCTGGCCCATAAGCACAGTCTATTTCCATTTATTTATGCCTTCTTTAATTTCTCTCAACAACATTTTATAGTTCTCAGAATACAGGTCTTGAATATCTTCTGTCAAATTTATCACTACGTACTTCATATTTTTCATGATATACTGGTAGCATTATTTAACTTGAACTTCCAGAGGGTTGTTACTAGTTTATAGAAATACAGTTCACTTTGTGTATATCGACCTTGTGAAACTCACTTATTATTTCTAGTAACTTCTTTGTAGATTCCTTAGGACCCCTTCCTTGCAAAATCCTTAGGATTTTCTGTGAAAA
The DNA here is from genome assembly GCA_002007465.1 of Ailurus styani. Classification (NCBI taxonomy): domain Eukaryota; kingdom Metazoa; phylum Chordata; class Mammalia; order Carnivora; family Ailuridae; genus Ailurus; species Ailurus styani. The sequence goes on from LNAC01001589.1 coordinate 127,593, forward strand.
TGATCATGTCTTCTGCAAATGATGTTAGTTTTATTTCCTCCTTCCCAACCTATATGCCTTTTACTTTTTTTTTTCCTTCATTGCCTAGACCAGAGCTTCAAATAAAATATTGAATGGAAAGGAGGAGCATAACTGGGGGGTGGGAGGGTAGGGATAGGGTGGCTGGGTTGTGGACATTGGGGAGGGTTTGTGCTATGGTGAATGCTGTGAAAGGTGTAAGCCTGATGATTCACAGACCTGTACCCGTGGGGCAAATAATAAAAAAAAAAAAAGGAAAAAAAAAAAGGAAAGGAGGAGAATGGGCACTCTTGTTTTATTCTCCATCTAGGAGGGAAAGCATTCAGTCTGTCACTTTTAAGGATGATGTTAACTGTAGGTTTTTTTGTAAATGCACTTTATCAAGTTAAAGACATTCCTTTGTGTTCCCAGTTTGTTGAGAGTTTTTATCAAGAATTTATGTTGAATTTTGTCAAACACTTTTTGTGCATCTCTTAAGATCACCTAGTTTTCATAAAAAGTCTCATAAAATTGTGAATTCTATTTATTGACTTGCAAATTTTAAATCAATCCTGCATTTCTGATGTATGCCACACTTAGTCATGATGGATTTTTTTTTAAAGATTTTATTTATTTATTTGACACACAGAGAGAGATCAGATCACAAGTAGGCAGAGAGGCAGGCAGAGAGAGAGGAGGAAGCAGGCTCCCCACTGAGCAGGGAGCCCAATGTGGGGCTCAATCCCAGGACCCTGAGATCATGACCTGAGCCAAAGGCAGAGGCTTTAACCACTGAGCCACCCAGGCACCCTGGATTTTTTTTTTAAGAGTCTCATTAAAACGTGTTGAACTTTGTTAAAAATTTGTGTCTATATTCATGAGTGAAATTGCAATGAAGTTTTTGTGTAGTCCCTGTGTCTGATTTTGGTATCAGGGTAATGCTGGCCTCATTGAATGAATTAGAAAGTTTCCTTTGCTTCTATTACCTGAAATTATCTGTGTTTAATTGTATTTGTTTTTCCCTAAATGTTTAGTAGATTTCACCAGTGAAGTCATTTGGGCCTGGAGCTTCCTTTGTGGGAAGGTTTTTAACTACAAATTCAAGTTCTTTAATACACAGAACTACCTAGGCAATCTGTTTTCTTGAGTGAGCTTTGGTGATTGGCATTTTCCAAGGAATTTGTCCATTTTAGTCAAGTTGTTGGATTTATCAGCATAACATTGTTCACAGTATTTCCAAATTAGCTTTTTAATGTCCACAGCACCCATAGCAATGCTCTCTCTCTCTCTTTCATTGCATATTAACACTTTGTGTCTTCTCTTTTATTCCTGATCACTGTGTCAAGAGGTTTATCACTTTTTAAATTTTTTTTCACAAAGAACCAGCTTGATTTTTATTAATTCTATTGTTCTTTTGTGTTCTATTTNTCCATAGCAATGCTCTCTCTCTCTCTTTCATTGCATATTAACACTTTGCGTCTTCTCTTTTATTCCTGATCACTGTGTCAAGAGGTTTATCACTTTTTAAATTTTTTTTTCACAAAGAACCAGCTTGATTTTTATTAATTCTATTGTTCTTTTGTGTTCTATTTTATCGATTTCTGCTCTGATCTTTATTATTTTCTTTCTTCTGCTTCCTTTGGGTTTAATTTGGTCTTCTTTTTCTAGTTTTCACAGGTAGAGACAGAGGTCACTCATTTCCCCTTTTCTCAGATATGTATTTGAGACTACATATTTCCCTCACAGGACTGTTCCATCTGCATCCTATTTTTGATAAGCTGCTCTTTGAAAAAATTTAATTCAAATGCATTTTAATTTCTCTTTTGCCCTATTGGTTAGTTACTAGTGTGCTTTTCGTTGACTAACATTTGGGAATTTCCTGGATTTCTGTTATGGATTTCTAATTTAATTCCTTTGTGGTTAGAGAGCACGCTTGATATGATTTGAATAATTTTACATTTATTGAGATTTGTTCTATGGCTTATAGGATGGTCTATACTGGTAAAATACTTCACATGCACTTGAAAAGAATATGTATCCTGTTGTTGTCAGGCAAAATGTTCCATAAATGCCAATTAGATCAAGTTGGTTGATTGTATGCTTCAGGTATCAACATTTCTTTTTTATTTTATGTCTTCTGGTCCATCGATAATTGAGATGAGGATGTTAAAATCTCTGACTATAATGGTGGATTTGTCTATTTTTTGCTTTTAGTTCTCTCAGTTTTTGGTTCATATATTTCAAAGCCAATATTTGACTTTTAAAAGCAGCTTTATTGGGGTATAATTTACATGTCATCAAATTCATCCATTTTAAGTATACGACTCAATGATTTTTAGTAAATTTATAAACTTAGGCAACCATCCCCACAATCCAGTTTCAGAACATTTCTAGTACTCCCCAAAGACCCTACCCTCAGCTCAAGGCAACATGAATCTGCTTTATGATTCTATAGATTGAACTTTTCACAAGAATAGAATCATGCGATACGTGGTTTCTGTGTTCTTTCACTTGGTACAATGCTTTTGAGATTTGTTCACATTGCAGTGGGGATTAGTACTTCATTCCTTTTTTATGGTTGAGTAATATTCCCATCAACAGATAGACAACATTGTATTTATCCGTTTCCCAGTTGATGGACACAGATTGTTTTCACTTTTTGATGATTACAAATAAAGTTGCTGGGAAGATTAGCATACAAGTCTGTGTGAACCTATGCTTCCAATTCTCTTGAGTAGATTACTAGGAGTTGAATTATTAGGTCAGATGGTAGGCTTATGTTTAAATTTGTAAGGAACTGCCAAACTGTTTTCCAAACTGGCTGCCCCATTCTACATTCCCATCAGCAATGTGTGAGAGTTCCAGTTTTTTTCTTTTTTTTTTTTAAGATTTATTTATTTATTTGTGTGAGAGAGTGCAAGCATGAGTGGAGGGGAGGGGCAGAAGGAGGGGCAGAAGACTCCTCAAGCAGACTCCTCACTGAGTGTGGAGCCTGACGCAGGACCCTGAGATCAGGACCTGAGCAGAAATCGAGAGCCAGCTGCTCAACCAACTGAGCCCCCAGGTGCTCCTCCAGTTTCTTTATATACTCACCAATGCTTGATGTTGTCTTTTTGATTATGAACTGCTTCTTGACCTGTTGAAAATGGATCATACAATTCAACTTCGTATCACCACCCTGTTATACAGATAGGAGAGCTGAGACCCGGATGTCAGAGGTGGTAGAAATCAGATTCACGTTCACATTGGTCTGTCACGCAGAGCCAAGCTTTGTGAGGTGTGTGTGGCTGCTTTCCTTTCTCATCAGAAGCACACACCCTTTGTAGTCACCAGGGAGCCATGCTCCAATCTCAGACCCCTCTCAGCTGCTCTCTCAGTCCCTCTAGAAGCTGGCTTGGCCCATACTTTTGCTGCCTGCTGTCTCTACAGGACGGATGCAGAAGGAAATTGGTGTTTGCTTAGGTGTGTCTGAGTCCCCTGGGCTTATTCCCAGATTGGTATTCACACCAGGATTTTCTCAGCTTCTACTTAATGCATCTCCTATAAATTGTGAAATAGCTCGTCTGAGTCTGTTTCTACATTACTGGTTTAAGAAATACTCTTTTAGGGTTGCTGAATTTGTGCTGTTACCTGAGGGGGGAAATATATATATATGATCAGCTGATGATTTATGTTATCGGCTGACTATTTATCAGCTGACACTTTCCTGAAAACACATTATTTTAGAAAACCCCAAGCCTCTGTGCACCTCCCCCACCAAAGCCTAGGTGGGGAGCCTCGCAGGCAGCAAATTCAGAATGCTGGCCTGAAGCCTTGGGCTGGGCTCTGATGAGGTTCCCACTGGTGGATGGGGAAATAAAGAGAATCATGTGGAGAGAGTGCTCAGAGAGCCACATTTATTTAATTTAAAGGGCTCTCGTCTGTCCTGTGATGCTGATTTCCCCCTACGTTTTAGGAGTTAAAATGCTTACGCTTTATGAAAGAATGGTGGTGAGAGAGGGCAGTCATTTTTATAAAATGTCTTATTTGCTGAACTAGAAAATGAAAGAACATGATGTCAATCCATATATATGTATATTAGTCTTTATTAGTATTCTGTTCTACTTTTTTAAAAAGTTTTATTTATTTATTTATTTGAGAGAGAAAGAGACAGAGAACACAAGCAGGGGAAGCTGCAGAGGGAGAAGCTCAATCCCAGGACCCCGAGATCATGACCTGAGCCCAAGGCAGCCACTTAACTGACTGAGCCACCCAGGCCCCCCTCTGTCCTATTTTTTTTTTTTTGACTGACAAATGATGTCCAAATGTCTGGGAACTACTGGCCTGGGAGCAGGGACACAGGGATGGCAGAAAAACACAGACCTGGCTTTATTTTTTATTATTTTTTTTAAAATATTTATTTATTTATTTTAGAGGCAGGGAGAGAGAAAATCTCAAGACAACTTCCCAGTGAGCTCAGAGTGGAAAACAAGAATACAATGTTTGACTGACTGCACCATCCAGGCACCTCCAGACTCAGCTTTAAATGTTACTTTGTAGCAATTTGATCTTGGGTAATAACAACAATAATACTAATAGAAACCACAAGAAGAAAGGCAGAAGTAAACGCTGGCAGAGGTCTTTCTTTGTGCCGAGCACTGTTCTAAGTACTTTATATTCATAAATTCATTTGGTCTTTACTGCCTCCCCTAGGAGGTTAATAGATTAAAACTACTGGAGGAGAAGGGGGTACATTAACATGACAAGGGTCTATGGTATCCTAGAAAGGCATTTGATCTTTGTGCCCATTTCCTGGCTCAGAGTTTCTAAAACCTTTGGAATTTCCTGAGGGATAAGGCTGATGGGAGCGTCTTTTGTTCTAATAAGGCGACTCTTAGCAGGTCTCTAGATAACTTCAGGATGGGGGCTGGTGGACAGGAAGACCAAGGGAGGATTAGAAGCTGGGCAGTCTTAGTTCTACCCCTCCAACTGCTGGGAGGGGAGAGCAGCTAGAGCATCACCAGCGGCCAGGGATGCAGTCAGTGACACCTGTGTAATGGAACATCCATAAGACCCCCAGGTGATGGGTTCTGAGTTGGTGGACTCATCGCGGTGCTTGGAAGCTTCTGTCTGTAAGGACCCCCACCCCATACCTTGCCCTATGTGCCTCTTCCGTTTGACTGTTCCTGAGTTATATCCTTTATAGTAAACGAGTATTAGTAAATAAAACACTTCCCTGTTCTCTGTGAGCTGGCCCAATGAATTATCCAAACTTGGTGGGGAGAGGTGGTTGTGGGAACCCCCAGATTTGTAGCTAAGTCACGGGGTAGGAAGTGTGGGTAGCACCAGCACCTAATCCTTGTGGCTCACCTCTGAAGTGAGTGCAGTCTTGGGACACTGAACCCTTATGGGTAGGGGTCTGTGCTAACTCCAGGCACTCAGTGTCAGATCTGAACTGTAGGACCCCCAGTTGGTTTTGGAGAATCAGAGAATTGGCTGGTGTCAGGAGTTTAAAAAAACCTCTCAGGGGCCAGTACATCGCCAGACCCATAGTATATGTCCAATTAATGTTAAATTTCCCCCCCTTCTTTTCCTCTAGGCAAACCCTCTGAATTTCTCATAGCTAGCCTGCCTTCTAGCTGGTTAACAGCTTGGGTTTGGGCATCTGATAGACCTGGATTTGAGTCTGGGCTCCTCTGTCTCTTGCTTGGGAGACCCTGGGCAGGTTGCTCATCCCCTCTGTGCCTGAAGGCTGGGGAAGAGCTGAGATTAGGTCTCACTTCGTGTTACACGCACCCTCTGGCAGGACGCAGAGAAGCCCAGACATGAGAGACTGGGAAGCAGCATCTGAGACAATTCTGTTCCTCTGGGTTTGTCCTCCTGGACCGGATCCACTGCTGACTGCGGTGATGTGTGGCTGAGTCTCCCACCTGCCCTCTGCCTGGCAGAGCCGGCTTCCCTCCAGGCCCGGGGCCCTGCCAAGCTCAGCCATGTTGCCGGCGCTAACCTCCACGGAGGGAGGCTTGACCAGCCGCAGTGGAGCATTAACCAAAGCCTGAGTCAAATTTCATTTCCTCTTACCCAGGGAGCCTGGCCACCATGGGCCAGGTGCCAGGCCAGAGCGCTGTTGGCAAAGGAGCCGCTGCTGAGTGCCCACGGAGCAGGTGCTCACACACCCGCCCTCTCCCCTGCCATCCCACAGAGCCCCCCAGGGACACCCATCCCTATACCCGTTGCCCATTGTGCAAACAATAAAACCAAGGCTTGGACAGGCCAGGTCACTTGAAGAACATCTCGGCCCTTCCTTTCCTGCTCCCCTTTTTGCTCTCCGGGGTGAGTGACTCATTAACAAACCTCAAAATATAATGAACAACAGCAGCTGGAGGGGAGGATTTTAGTTGCGCCAGGATTGTCCTGCAGGGTCTCAAATGGTACCAGCTACCATTTTATGAGCACCTAAAATGCGCCAGGGGCTGGGCTTTCCCTGAATCATCCCACCTCATTTAACCCTCCAGCAACACAGTGAGGTGAATATTAACAGTGCCCATTTTACAGATGCAGAAACTGAGGCCCAGAGAAGAAAAGTAGCTGGCCCCAAATCACACAGCCCAGAAAGGCAGGGGTTAGGATTTGCACTCAGGACTGTGGCTTTGGAGCAAACTTCCTGTTGTCCCTGAATGTCAACCCATGTGGCACAAAACTGTCCCTCCTCTGACCCAACCAGGTGGGTGAATCTTTTTTTTTTTAAGATTGATTTAGAGAGAGAGAGAGTGAGAGTTCAGGCACATGGGAGGGACAGAGAGAGAGAGAGAGAGAGAGAGAGAGAATGGGAGAGGGAGAGGGAGAATCCTCAAGCATACTCCCCAGCAAGCACAGAGCCTGATGTGGGGCTTGATCTCAGGACCCTGGGATCATGACCTGAGCCAAAACCAAGAGTCAGCCGCTTAACCGACAGAGCTATCCAGGTGTCCCTGGGTGAATCTTTGACATTCCTTCTCCTGCAAACACAGGACATGATGCCTGTCACAGTGGAACTATAGATACCACAAAACAGAACCCTGCGGCTCCAGTGGAGAGCGCACAGCTGGGAAGCAGGAGTCCCTGATGCTGTTCTTGGCACTGTCACTCACTTTGAGTCTGAATTCAGATTCACTCCAGGAGGGCAATTTATTTCAGCTTGCATGCCAACTCCTATCAATTGATAGTTGCTGTCTAGAGTGCTCTACTGGAAAGAACAGTGAGACTCAGCAATCAACTTGTGATGTCTGTCACTACAGCACAGGGGCGGGGGCGGGTGGGTTCAGGGGCTTGCTTACGTGCTATGCATTTCCAAATCCCAAACTAGGGACTAGCTAAGATTCCTAACCTCCATCCCCTATCTCAGAAAGCAGATTGAGCACTAGGTGGGCAAGGGGGCCAAGAACTTAGTGTTGCCAGAGAAAATATGGACATCTGCATTTTTATTTGCTAAATCTATCTACCCTAGAAAAACTACAAATTCAAGGCACTTCAACAGTATCTTTCAAGCAGCCTGATCTAATCTCAGAGTTAGCCCAGTTGATCTACAACTATGACTGTAGATCAGTCCTTTCTTCTTGATAATAAATTCAGCTTCGTTCATGAACCTCTTTGCAAGTGGAGCTCCTAACTTCACTAAGTCAAGACAACTAAGTCAGTTATTTAGGGGAAGATTTAAACTCAATCTGATTTTGGACAATTACAAGATCAGTTCAGGATTCTCTTCCCTCACCCCCTTTCCTTATCTCTGGGTGCTGAGTCCAGAGAAGTCATCCGTTCTGGCTGGTCTCTGCTGACCTCTGGTCAAGGGTCAGGAGCCAGCCTTCACCCTGCAAATGCCCAAAGTGCACCCTAGCTTGCGGTTGTCAGATGCACACATCATTCTTCCTGTTCTAGCTGGGAGGCTTCATCGGGAAGTGATTTTCCTCCTCCTCTAGGGGAGCACTGAGTGGCCACTTCAGGCCTGGACAGCTCCTGTAGCCACAGCTCCTGGTTGGTCCAGGCGCCATATTGAACTTCAGGCTTATGTGGAAAATCAGGAGCCCTAGGATGGACCTCAACTTGTGGGGGTTTCAGTGGCCTCTATGCCTTCTGCCTCAAGATCAAAACCCTAAGGCTCTTCTCAGGGATCCCTGCTGATTCTCTTTTCAGTCCACCGCTGTGGGAAAAATGAGTATCATGCCTCCACACAATCTTGGGTATTCTGATTCATGCTTCAGGTTTTTGATATTTTTAAGGCCAGCTTCTGGACTTTAGAAAAAAGAAGGGCATTTTTTTCTTCTCAAACATTTGACATTTCCAGTCAAAATCCATGGCTTTCAATACCATGGTTTCTGTTATAGATTCACAAAAGTCTACCTAAGAACTCGAAGGCAATACTTTGATTCTTCAGTCTTTTTCTGCTTCCATTCCCTGACGGTGATCTGATAGGATTCCTCCAGGCTGCTAGAAAGGTGGGCAGAAGAAAGGGGTACAAGGACTTGCATATAAATATAGTTTTTAATATCAATATATTACATCACTATGGATACATTGAAAATAAGGTATAAAATGCACAAACCACAAGGATTCTATCTCCCATGCAAAAAGTGATCATGTAAACACAAGCTGTGCATCTCGTCTGAATTATTTCCAAGGATGCTCACATATCTGTGGCTCTGATCCTAGTATCCAAGGGTATTCCCATCCATCCATCATCTGTCATTACTGAAACATGAAAAGACTCCCCCAGACTTTATTTCTAGAGTCCTGCTGCTAATTTTTCATTCGTTCTCTCAGCCACTGATTCATCTGTGCATTGGCAGTATTTCTTGTACCTCCACTCTGAGTTAGGGACCCAGGGATGAATAAACCAGAGATGGCCTCTGCCCCCACAGAGCCCATGCTCACATACCTAGCGGAGTCTTGCAAAATGCTTGGTAAGTCAATGACCAAATTCTGATTGAATACTCCTGGCTTATTGTATCGTTTGCTGCAGTTGCCATGACGAAGTAGCATAGACGGGGTGGCTTAAATAAGAGAAAATTATGGTTCCACAGTTCTGAAGCCTGGAAGCCCAAGGTGAAGGGCTAGAACCAACCAACAGGGTGGTTTCTTCTGAGGGTTGTGAAGGAGGACCTATTCCAGGCATCCTTCCTTTAATGAATTTTTGGCTCATTCCCAGGTTCAAGGAATATTCATGGAGCATCTGCTCCACCAACGTCTGGTGGTTTGCTGGTAATATTGGTGTTCCTTGGCTTGTAGAAGCATTGTCCTGATCTCTGCCTTCATCTCCACATGGCATTCATTCTGTGGGTCTGTGTCCACATTTCCCCTTTTTATAAGGACACTGGCCACTGGTCACATTGTAGTAGACCCCCCCCCCATGACCTATTGTAAGTAATAACATCTGCAACTGCCCTATTTCCAAAAAGGTCACATTCTGAAGTTCTGGGGGTTAAGACTTTAGCACATGGATTTTGAGCACACGACTCAACCCATGATAATTATACATGTGGGCCTGTAATTCTCACATCAGGACTGAGGTCCTTGAAGGCAGGTTGTACCTTACTCTTGGGTATTCCCAGGAACAGGCAGAGACATGACTATAGCAGGTGCTCCCTAGATATTTCTTGAAACTGGGAATGAGCCAGAAATTCACAGAAGGAAAAAATGGATATACCGTGAGGTTGGTGCCTTCCCAAGGTCAAAACTGCAGCTAGTATGAGAGTATGTGAGTATATGAGTGTGTGATAATGAGTGAGAATGAGTCTGTGAGTGAGTGTGACATGATGTGAGTATTGAGGGTATATAGTGAGTGTATAATTGTTCATGTGTACTTGTATCAGCTTGTGAGTGAGTGTGTGTGAGTTTGCAAGCATGAGGGTGTAAGGGGGTGGGTGTGAATGCACACACACACACACACAGTTGACTCTTGGACAGCATAGGCTTGAAATGCATGGTGCCACGAATATACGGGTTGTTTTTGATCAATACAGTACAGTATTATAAATGCATTTTCTCTTCTTCATGATTTTCTTTTTTTTTTAAAGACTTTTTTTATTTATTTGACAGAGAGAGAGAGATCACAAGTAGGCAGAGAGGCAGGCAGAGAGAGGGGGTAAGCAGGCTCCCTGCTGAGCAGAGAACCCAATGCAGGACTCGATCCCAGGAACCTGAGATCATGACTTGAGCCAAAGGCAGAGGCTTTAACCCACTGAGCCACCCAGGTGCCCCTTCATGATTTTCTTAATAGCGTTTTCTTTTCTCAAACTTTATTTGTAAGAACATAATATATATTAAATGTAAATCAGATGTTTTCTATCACCAAATATTTATGTTATCTGTAAGGTTTCCAGTCCATAGCAGGCTACTGGGTATGATTTGGGGGGAATCAAAAGTTATATGCTAATTTTTAACCATGCAGTGTCCCTAACCCCTGTGTTGTTAACAGACAAAAGTTTATGTTTATGGAAATGTGTGGGTGTGTATGGATAGAGAGACAGAGACAGAGGGACAGAGAGAGAGGGAGTGGGGGTTAAGGAGAGATGCAGAGCTACTAGTTAATACTTTCTGGGCAGATGTGATTGGTATCAAAGACACGGGGGTTAGTGGAAGAGCAAAAATCATTGTTGAACGTTTTTTAACTTCAATATTCAGCATTAGTAATTAATTATCGTATGACCTTTAATACCCAAGTTTGGAAGCTTAAAAAGTAACAACCATGCCCTTCCAGCTGGTAGCTTGCTTACACTGCGATGCCCTTAATTAATTCATTTGCAAACATTCATGGAACACCCATTCTTTGCTAGGCCCTGGGGTAGATACTGGGAATGTATCAGTGAACATGAGAGAGAGATTCATTCATTCACTCTTCCATCCATTTGTTTGTTCGTTTATCACATTTCTGACTTCTGTACTAGATATGGAGGCTACCCTAAGGAATCCACATCCATTCATTCAACAAATGCGCATCAAACATCTATTATGTGCCAGACAGAATGACCATTCATTCATGCAAAAATTATGTATGGGGAGCCTATTCCTTGTCGGGTAGGTCCTGGATGCTGGGCATCCAGCTGTCAACAAGACAGACGTGGTCCTTCCCCCTGTGATGTCTTGCAGAGTCACTGCTGTGTTAGGGGTTTTAGGGAACTAGGGGGTCTAAAGGAGAGAGACCATTCCAGGTAACAGGGCAGACAGGGTCACCTGCAGAGCTGATGGTGGGGACAATGGTGGGGCTCCATCCTCCAGGTACCTGTCTTCCAATGCATTCCTCACATGCAGCCACATGGGAGCAGCCACAGAAACTCCTGCCGTCTAATGCAGAGATATTTCTGCTTAAAAGCACTGTCATGACATATACCCAGCTCATTCCTCCCCTCATGGCATTGTGGAGACAGCCCTCCGAGACTGGCCAAGGCAACCGCATATCTAATAACCTCACATCTAATAACAAGGCTCATCATTGGAGTTAAGACTTGCCCCAAGCCCCCATTCCCAGCACACAAATCAAACATCACACTGGCTTCCCCGCTGGCCAGCCGCTTCCAGGCCCCGGCTCTCCTGCAGAAATCCTGGCTCTTGACAACTTCCCAGGGATTCCATGGTTTATTTTTGCCTGACCAAGCTGATTTTGTTCTCTCTAATTCTCTCAAGGTTTTGTTCCTGGCACAGTTGCTGGAGATGCTCTGGCTTTGCAGTGAACTGAAATGTTATTCACTGCAGGGGAACAACAACAACAACCAAAAAAATCAGCAAAGTAAAGACTGCAGCTTCCCATCAAACAGAATTTTAGTCATCAAGAAAAAGCTGCAGAGGAGGGATGAAGGTAACAACTTTCACTCTTTTTTTTTATTATTTTTTTTAATTTTATTTTTATTCTTTGCCCAAGGGGTACAGGTCTGT
>LNAC01001590.1:0-52901 GCA_002007465.1 Ailurus styani
TCCTTGTGATCTCTCTCCCGCTGTGAAATAAATAAATAAAATCTTTAAAAAAAAATAATAACTCTGACATCTCCCCTATGCCTGGCAGCCATGGCTCACTTGAAATTGATTTTCTGGATTTAATAAAAATCCCCTTGTCCAGGCAGCCTAGAAATACTACACATTTTCTCTTGTTTTCTTCTTCAGCTGAAAACACATATCATCTACATTTTGAATGACTAAAGAAGGGGGAGCCATGCCAAGACTTATCTAAAACCAGGGCTTACCCTGGCACATTGTTCAAAATCTCCATGTATTTACAAGCAAGGGACCTATAACATGATCTGACCAGTTGGGACAGTATATGAACTGTGGCCAGGGTCCTGAGGGGACTGGAATTCACAGCTTCTTAGAAGCACTGAAGGAAATAGGACTTAACCTGGTGAAGACTGTAGATCTCGGTATCAAAAGGGGGGTGGGCAGATGTGTTTTGGACTCCAAGGCAGCAGCTCTGAGAAGTGGCTGTTGGCTCCAGATAACACCAGGATGGATAGAGCTGTCACACTGAGGAACCGACTGCCTTAGGCCTTTCCCACACCCCCTGCTTGCATACCAAATGATACCCCCATGTGACCTCTTGTCTGCCCCACTTGACTGTTCCTGAAGCAGGCCTTTCCCCATGTTCAGAGAAGTGAGGTGCTGACAGGAGGTCCCCTAGCATGTACCAGTTGGGAATGCTGCAGAAGTGGCCCACCCCGTGTCCCTGAGGGTGGACCAGAGCGTGCGCGGAGGGCATGCTATCCTGGCAGAGGCTAGGCAGGCTGTGAATGAACCCTCCTGGGGATTCTGCCTGGCTCCAGGCCTTGGTATTAAGCACTCCGTCCAGAACTCTGCTGAGACCTAACATGGCTATCTCTTGGCCTAGCTACAAGGGAGGGGCCAGGCCAAGAGTGAGCAAGCATCCTGGAATCCAAGCAGCCACCAGAGTCGGAGGGTGATGGCTCTGAGGAAGCCGCCAGGGGTGGTGTGGCTGGCACGCTCATGTTTAACTGAAGTTGGACTTGACTTCCAGATTGGAACAGAAATAAAAAATTCAAGTTTTTATGATTGATCATTAATTAGCTCTTGAAATTCTCATCGTGCTCATTTATAGTGTATGTAGCACATACTACTTAGAGTATGTAGTAAAATGCTCACCAAGAGGAAAAAAAATGTGGTCCTATAAATCTGACTCAAAACATGGGCATCTTTTCTGGGACAATGGAAAAATGAACACATCCTCCGCTGTTTACTCCACAAGCATGATTCCAGAGCTCTTAGTTAGCAGTGGGTTCCCTGTTGTCACTTAGGCATTTTTTTTTCTTCCCAGCCTGAAAATATTTTGGTTATTGTTCCCTCAGGCTGTTTGTACAGATCTTTACAGATACTTCATAGGTGTCCTGATCAAAAACATTGCCTTTTTGTTCTCTTGCACAAAAAGAATGAGTTAATTAAAACTGTACAAGGGACGAACTGCTTCCAACTGTACTTTGGTCTTTTAGCTTAAACAATGCTGTTTAAATGATTTCCATATTTCCATGATCATTCAAAAACTGGAAATACTGGAGCATCCCTCTATAAAGAACATCCTGTATTTATATTCTCACACATTTTTGTGATTAATGACGTAACTGACCCTCTGCATTGATTGCTCTGTGAGGTAGAACTTTCTCCATTTAAAGGCCTGGAAGGCCCAAAATGAGGGATTCTAGCTGAGATCACACATGGTTACTGCAGCTCCACCTCCTAGCCATTCCTAGCTGTCCTTCTGCAGAGGTCCTACCTGTGTAGGAGGAAGCTGTAGGAATTCTGTATTTGCATATGGAAGCCCCACAGCAGAGTCTCCAGGGGTCCCCTGCCTTGAATTCCAGGTGGGCAAAGGGTGGGTATAGGGGACCCACAGCTCTTTGCCTCCTGGCTCCTAGACTCCACATTTGTCCAGCTGTGTAGGACAGGTTAGCCTTTCAACATAACTTCTTAAATGGTGGTTAGGCGGTTTCATGTTCTTATCACCCGTCATTTATTCATTTCCCATTCATCCTCTTAGCTCTACTTAACTTTCCTGTTTATTGTTGGGTTTTCACTTATTTTCATAGTCCCCTCACCCCCGACCATTCCCCACCACACGTGCCCAGTGGATACCCATGGGCCTGATGCATCTTGTAACATTCCCTGCCTTAACCTTCTTGTTCTACATGGGAAATCATGGAGGCCAACAGATGGGGGAGAGGAAGTCCTCCATTTCCCACATGAAGGAGACTGGGTGCCATTTTCATCCCAGTACATCCCACACAGATGTGCTCTGTGCCACAGAGCGGATCCCCGTTGGCCCTCAATGAGGATCCTGGTTTTAACTACAGTTGGCTCAGAACTGAGCATTCTTTCTTCAGCTGCCAGTTCAAAAATTCAACAGTGGGCAGAATTTCTTTATAACTTAGTATTCTCTCCATATGGCAGGAATTCTTTCTTGTTTCCCAAGGAGTAAATTTCGGTCAGTTGATTTATCACCCTTTGAGACAAATGCATTGTCCAGGGCTTCTGGTTGCAAGCAACAGAAACTCGGTTTGAACCAGTGCAGGTTAGAGGGAACCAACAGGAAGTGAAAAAATATATTTGCTGCCTTAGGACCACATGAGCCAGAGACGGGAATGCCACCGGTCTCTTTCTTGGCTTTTGTTTGTGTTTCCATGCATATTGGCTTAGCTGACTCCTGCTGCAAACCCGCGTCTTCCACATGAACAAGGAGGACATGGCTAATGACAAACCTGAGAACCTTCTAGCACAGCCACTGCCATTTTCTCTTTGCAAGTTTAAAATTCCAGAGGAAAGATCCAGCCATCCATGGTTGGATCAGGTGGCTGGGAGAAAATACCTCCAAGAAGGTGGGAGCCCTCACTTGTGTCATGTGGTTACAGTAAAGGTGATGATCTAGCCTATTCTGGACAGACAGGAGATTCCAGGGTTCAGAAGAGTTCTTTGTATTGGTCTTTATTCCCCCCTCCCCCCAGCAAGAAAGCAAGGGGAAAATTGATTAGTTTGGAGGCTTTTGGTTTGGTTTGGTTTTTACAACTAATGATAGTTCTCTGGGGGCCTTAAATGTCCCTGGACAATCTCATCCCTAATTAAAATGCAGTGTCCCCCAAGATAGAGAAAGCCTGCTTTATTTCTTGAGTCTGCTGGCAGTCAGCTCTCAGTACATGAGGAACTTACCAAGAGTAAACTCCTTCTTCACCGACCTGTGGGAGAGGTGAAGGCAGGACTCAGTCTAGATTAGGCAAGTGTCCTTATTTGGCCCAAACCACCCTTCTGTAGAGACTAGCCATGCTGGAATCGTGCCGGCCAGTGCTCTCCTTGCTGGACCACAGTCCTCTCCAACCTCTCCCTGCTGTCCTAATGACTAAGGCTGATTAACTCTCCTGACTCCCAACCACAGAACACCCTGCATGGCTGCTACGCCATCCTAAAGCCTCTCTTCCACTTAAGAATGGCTTACAAAATAACCCCTCCTTAGACTGTTGGTTGCTGGAGCTGCATGTTAGGCTTGCCTTGCAAGAGTCAAGGTGCTGTGTTTTCTGTTCCTGAGGACTCTCAGAAACATTACTGTCAAGGCCTCAGGAAGACCTTGATCTGACCATTATGGACTGTGTCTTCTATTTGCCTTCAAGAGTTCTGAGTCTTAGAGAATGGATTGCCCAGACTCTTGAGAACACAGATTTGATAAAAGTAAAGGTGGTTTGGGTTCAGTAACCTTGGCTCAAGTTTCTTAGTTATTGACAACATACGTACAGGAAGACCTCCCCATCTCTTCAGTTTTGTGATACAAGAGAGGGAGCATGTTCCACTGTGGCATTCTTGGGTCAAGATGCAAGAGGACATGGAAATCTCCATCTGTAGGTGCCATTCCACCTCCATAGAGCACACAGATCCCTTGGTTCCACACAGTGTCTCTTGGCCCCAAGCAATGTATCAGGTAAACTGACCTCCATTATAGATGGAGGAACAGCTCTGACCATAGAAAATTTGAATGAGAAGATCCATTTTTCTTCTGTCACATCTGTAGAAATAACCATCAAAACAGAAGAGAATATCAGGTAGATGTATATCCCGCCTAGTACATCAGTAATCATTAGGCCTGGCCTAGGGGCTAACCTCATTAGTTGAATATAAATAAGAGGTCATTTTTACTCATAAGTGGGATGAGCGTCCTTGAAAGAGTAGAACAGGGTAGAACTCTCATTTAAATTTCCCTGCCATGCTAGAGTGTGGAGGAATGGAAATTGAGAACGTAGCGCCCTTCAGAATTTTTGACTTGCCTGGCTTCCCTCAGTGGAATACCAGCATCGGTCTCTCAGTCTGACCTCATGCACGGAGAACTGAGCAGTTGCTCTATCACTGATTTACTTCCTAGAGAACGTGGACAAGAATTTCACAGACTCCCAAACCTGGGGATCCCTTGAGGTCTGGATGTACAATCTCCAAATTGATCTGAGCCTTCTATTGCAATGTCACTGTTAGAATTAGGGGAACCAGTATACCCTTAGACAAACAAAAGCTCTTTTTTAAGTAGGACAAAACCAAGCTGGGTCTCAACTCTTTTTAAACATGTTTCTGATTAGTTGGAATGACATTTTCATAACCACGTGCCTTTTCTGCCCTAATGAAATCCTCACCTTTGGCTGATGGGTGTTGGCATTCAACAAGATAATTCTAAAATAATCCTTTTCTTGGCTCTGTGCTCAATGGAGATGATGTTTTATCCTGGTCTGTGCTTTTCTAAGGGACTGCAATTGTCAAGGTATCAGTATTATCTAGATTGCAAAGACCTGGCTCAGAGGGTCAGGAAGAGCTTAGGATGGTGATTCTGCAGACCTGTGTTTGGGACATTGTCTCCATTTCACTGCTGCTTAATACCTCTCGAAAGCTTGCTAGAGAACAGTGGTGATTTTGGCAGACTGAACAAAAGGGAGAGGTGCTCTGTTACTCTCAAACAGTGATTGGGGGCAAGGGAGGTGCCTTTCTGCCAAGAGCACACCATCTTAAGGAGCAAGCGTGCCTGCTGGGAGAGGGTGTGCCCCTCAAGGCTGCTGTAGGAGGAAGGAAGTACCAGGAACCATGGTTGTTGATACTCAAAACAGTGCTTCTAAATTTTAAAATGTATTTTATTTATTTAAGAAAATATTTGAGCTTCCTACAAAAATGGTTATGGTTGAAATAAAAGCCCACCTTGACCGAACCTCCCACCCCCAGCTTTCCATAGCCCAGACACTTCCCCAGGAAAGACCACTATTACGGTTGCTGGTAGCCTTCCAGACACTGGGTCAGTTTATTTTCATGCATATGTCATATACCCGTGGATCCCCACAGTATTGTTTTCAAATGTCACTCTGTGTGATTCTTTGGATCTTGCTATTTTCATTATCCAATATGTCTTGTATTTTTGTGACAGTTCATAGATACCTGCTTCATGTTTTGAAATGCCACAAACTGTCTGTAATGTGGATGAACCACAGTTCATTTAGACCACTCCTTTATTAACGGACACTTAGGTTCAGACAGTGTTTTCAAACCTTATTTTAAATGAACTGTCATACAATCCCAATGTATAAAACAGAATTTGTATTTGATCTCCTCAATTAAGCCATAACAGAAAACTTACTAAGTTAATACATAGTCACCTAGGCAAAATATCCCTTTGTGCCTTGTTCTTACACTTTGTACCTCAGTTCCTTTATCTACAAAATGGAATCAAAGTAGTACTCCTCTCATAGGCTTATGGGATGTATTAAAGGAGTTAAGGCACATAAAGTGCTCTGAACAGTACCTGGTGATGTCAAGCACTATGTAAGTGTTTGCTGTATATCTACAGGACTTGGCTTGGGCCACATTGGATTGGTCTCCTTTGAACTTCTTTTTTTTTTATTTAAAGATTTTTATTTATTTATTTATTTGACAGAGAGAGATTATAAGTAGGCAGAGAGAGAGGAGGAAGCAGGCTCCCTGCTGAGCAGAGAGCCCGATGCAGGCCTCGATCCCAGGACCCTGAGATCATGACCTGAGCCGAAGGCAGAGGCTTTAACCCACTGAGCCACCCAGGCGCCCTCCTTTGAATTTCTTTTGCCTTTGGCCCATAGGATCCATTATCCTTTGACCTATTAATTTTTTTTAAGATTTTATTTATTTATTTGACAGAGAGAGGTCGCAAGTAGGCAGAGAGGCAAGCAGAGAGAGAGGAGGAAGCAGGCTCCCTGCTGAGCAGGGAGCCCGATGTGGGGCTCAATCCCAGGACCCTGAGATCATGACCTGAGCCGAAGGCAGAGGCTTAACCCACTGAGCCACCCAGGCGCCCACCTTTGACCTATTTAGAGGGCATCCCAAGAAAGCAGAGAGTTCTGCTGGGCCCCGTTGACTATGAGGTTAGCATCGTGGATGTCGGGTGTCTACCCCACTGCATAGAGTCTCTCTGTAAAAACTTTGAAGTCTCTCCTTTCTGTACGAATAGTTCTATTTCTCCTAGGCCGTCAGTTTGACTTTATTCCCCGTACTGATCTGGGCATCATGGAACTCACTGTGCTTTGCTTTTACCAGTGGCCGCTAGAGTGGATCCAGATTTTTTTTTTAACTACAGTCTAGCATCTGTTAGAGACTCTGTGGCGTGCATTTTGTGTATTAACTGAACTTACGACATCAACTCGATTTTGGGGTCAGTTAGTAAAAATAGCTGTGTCTCTGGGTGACTATGGGCAGGCCTGTAACATGAGGAACGTACTAGGCACCATTTGCCTGAGGCACAGTGGTGTGGGGGCTGGCTGGAGTCTTGTGCCAGGAGTCTTCCCTTTGGGCTCTCCTTGACCTCCAGTGGAGAAGTGGCAGCTAGCAGTTCTGGGTGGCCCCTTACACATGCTGACTGTGGTCCTGGGGCCGGACACCCACGGCTAGCCCGTGGGTCCCTTTCTCACCACTGTGTGAGTTATTCTGCAGAGAAGCACTTGACCCGCTGTTAGCAATTATTTCTCTTTTGAGGGTCTGAGAAAACCTGGGTGATAATTACATCCTCACGTACTCATCAGAGTTTGACAGTGTGAGGAGCAGAATTAATGTCACAACAATAAACTCCCATCCACACAAAGAAGTCATTTGTGATTGTGAAGGCCCTTTGTCTGTGGTATGAAAGAGCTTCCGTAACAATGAACAAGATGCAGATGAGAGCGTGGCTGGAGCACAGGGCAGTGGTGTGGCTGGGCACCGTGGCCTGGCACAGCTGCCCTGGGAACCGGCCCCTGGGCTGGGCCTCCCCCTGCACCTCCAACAGCACATGCTTCTCTCACAAGTGACACACCAGGCCTTGAATGCGGTCCCTGCTTCTGTTCCAGGACTAGGCCTCGCTCGGTCCCCTGCCCTTACCTGGTGTGCCCTGGGGAAGGGGTGGGACAAGGGAAGGAAGGAGTGCCCCTTCTTAATGGAGGGGGCGGGTGGCAAGCCCCATTCTGAAGGTCAGAACGTAGGGAAATGGGCTCGGGAGAAGGGGGCCACCTCCAAGCCTCTGTGCCTGGGTTCTCTGACCCACTCCTTTGCACAATCATGACTTTGGAATGGAGGATACCGCCTCATAAACCATGGAGCATTTACACCTCTGGACTAGCCCAGATTATGATGATTGTCAGTTACCTATTTAGCAATAAGATCTGCTTTTTCAGGCTGCCAGACCCCTGAATGGCCTACTCTGGGCCTCTGGGTTTCGGCCTTCCATTAAGCATGGAGGAAGGGAGTGTTGATGGCATTGGGCCGATTCAGGCCCATTGGCAGCCACCTCTCTCCCTCCTCCCTGCCTGCAACCAGGTCAGACACACCCAAAAAGTGCCTGCAGCCTCCTGTCTCCTGCTCAGGGCATGTTATAAATTCTTCCCCCCATCTGCCATTTCACAGCTTCTCCCTCTCATCTGTTCTGCGGCTTCTGGATACTTTGTTTACTGTTAGCTCTTTGAGGTCCCTCTGATTATCACTTGGGGTCTTCTCGGATGTTTCACCTTTGCCTGCAGTGTTAGAGCTGAGAGAAGCAAGCGCACAACATGCCTTGCAGCTGGGGTCCCCCATCCTCCATGTTCCCCATGGCGCTCCAGACGGGCCTCCATGCTGTGAGGGGTGCGTTGGCTCTGGAGAACGCTGGCATGGGAGTTAGGAGAGACCGAGATCTCTCGGTCTCTTCAGGACTGGTTCCCACATAGTTCCTTGGCGAATGTACCAGCTCCCAGGCCTCCTGGAAGAGTAGAGTCCTTGCTGTTAGTGCCTGTGGCAGGCTGTGTCTCTACCTCCCCCCAACCCGACATGCCCAGTCAAGTCCAGCACCACTGGGCCTGGAGTTCCATTGCGGCCTTCCCGGCCAAGGGTGAGGTCATCCAGGGGCTGATTTGGCCAGCATTCAAGGCACACCTATGAGTGGTCCTCCTCGTAGTAGTTTTGAAATCCTGTGGTTTCCTGTTCAGGTGGGTGGTTTTGCACATGCAGCCAGCGAAACTGTCCTCACAAATTGCATACTTCATTTGGAAGCTGGGAAGATGTTTTTCCAGCCTTTTAAGTGTATACTTCTTTTTTTCTCTTTTAGTCCCAGGTAAATCACCAAGGTGCTGCTAGTAATGAAACGTACCAGGAACGCTTGGCTCGTCTAGAAGGAGATAAGGAGTCCCTCATTTTACAGGTGGGTCTGTTTTCGTGGGAAACAGCTTATCCTCTTACCTTCAACTCTGTAGGTACCCTAAGTGGGAGGGGGGAACAAGAGGTTTTTTCTGTTGGATTTATTCTCTTCTGAAAGTGTGTGTTTTTAAAAAGACTCTTCCTGAAACAAAGCACAAAGTAACCGAAGCCACAGTTTAACTGGACTTGGCCTTGGGGCTGTGAATGCATTCATTTATTCATCTTGTACTGCTGAGTACCCACTTCTTTTGTACACTGGAAGCTCTGTGGCCAGGCTGATGAATGAAGCCCTGTCCTCTAGGAGCCTAGAAGCCTTGTAAGGGAGATTAGATGTGTCTTCCTGGCTCTAATAAACCAGCCATGAGTGATACGGACATAGGGTGGATGCTGACTGGATCAGGCCCAAGTCATCTGGAGCTGGATCTAGACTGCGCCCTTTGAGGCCAAATCCCCTGGGGCTGGTGACAGGGGCTCATGAGTCTTTGATGACTCTCTTGCTTCAAAGAGAGGAACTCTAAAACTTTTTACAGAGAAAGATAGTCAAGGAACATTTTCTTTTCTGAAGACTCACGTTCCTTGGCAGGGCAGAACCTTGAGCCTTCTTACGTGAGGTGTATTGCTGTGATAGGGGTTCTTTGCTGTGTTACCTCTCAGATGCATAAATCAAGCATTTGTTCACTGTCTGGTACATATCAGACACTGTGATTATTGATTTGGATAATAAGGTGACTATTCCAATCCTGGCTCATTAAAAAGCTTTTGAAGGGTGGTGGACTAGACTGGTAGTGAAACAGGGCTGGGGGCAGGTAGGGTTCTGGAACCCTCCCCAGATTGTGGGCTTTAGCTTAGAGCACTAGAATGAAGAGGCTGCTGTGTGTTTGGCTTGTTTCCTTCTGTTTCACCTTTTTACTTCATTTTATGAATCTAAGAGTAATAAATGATTATTTTAGGAACTTTGGAAAGTCAAAAGGAGTTTAACATTTTGACTTTTCTTCCTTGACATTTTTTTTCCTGTCATGCCCCATTTTTAAAAAATTATGCTTATACCAAATATACAATCACATAATTTTGCATTTTCAGGGATTTTTTTCCTTCATTAATTTGTTCATTAGAAAAGATTTGGGTGCCCACAACTTGGCAGACACTGGTTTTGGTGCTAGGGTTGCAGTGGAGGCGAAAATAAACCAGCTCCCTGTTCTTACAGAGCTTCTGTGTGTGTGTGTACACGTGTGTATGTGTACATGTGTGTACAATAAACCAGTACATAAAATGTTTCTGGCAGTGATAAATACTATGGAGAAATAAAAAGCAAGGTGAGGCTTGTGTAATCAGAGAAGACCTCCCTGAGAGGGAGAGTCCTGAAGGAGGCTAGGGAGGGACCCCACAGATGCCTGGAGAAGCACATTCCAGACGGAGGAGCTAGCTCCAGCACACACCCTGAGCGAGGTGTAGGAAGAAGCAAGCAAGGATCTGTGTGGCTGGAGTTTATGACCATGAAGAAGTCTGGTGGGGAGCTGCCTTCAGAGAGGTAGGAGGGGCTGGGTTACATAGCACCTTATATCGCATGTAGCTTGAGGGTTCTGTCACTTGAAAGTCCATCCCAATGACATGATTAATCCAAGTGTCCAGTTTAAAATTTTGCAGCAAGCAGGGTGATCTTGCAAACGTTTGAACTGGGAACCTTTGTGGCAGAGCTAACACATTCCTGTTTAAAGGAATTTAATAAGGAAGTCCTTTGTGATAATGTTCTCTTTGACATTCACAGTCTCTTTTAAAAAAAAATTCTGACTCCTTGGATAATCCTTATTGCAACAATCCTAACACAATTGGGAAGCTGCTAATCACGGAAGTCAGAAGTGGATCCTAGTGGTTTCTATTCTGGAAGCTTGTGACCAGACTTTCAGAGCTGCTCTTACTTAGGTGATCACTCTGTTTTGTAGTGGCCCACCATGGAGCTGCTAGGCCCCTCAACATGGTAGAACCTCTTGCTTAACTTATAAGGCAGCTCAGCCAGAATGAAGTAATTGAAGCACTTGGCCTGGAATGTTTTCCTGGATCTACTTATAGAGAAACAAGGCAAATCACACATAACAAAATACTTTGTTTTCAGAGTGAGTTAAAAAGAAACCCCAAGTCTTCTGTGCTCACTTCGGCAGCATGTATACTAAAACCAGAATCTTTCGGTCTTCGTGAGAATGTAATGTTTTAAGTTTAGACTTTTCACCCCCTCCCCTTTTTTTTTTAACCACTTCTCTATTTCCTCCAATGCTTAAAATTATGCCTAGCATGTAGTAGGGACTCAAAACATACTTGCTTTTATTGAATAAAGGTCACATTCTAGGATTTTTATACATTGGTCCCAGTTTTCTGGGCCTCTCCATGGTCCTTCGAGTATTCAGGTTTGTAAGGACGTTGTAGCCCTGTGGATCCTGAGTCTTATGCACAGCCGAGCTCTACAGGCTGTGGAGTGAGACCTTGGATCATTCCTCAGGGTAACCCCAGCGCATGACTCCGAGGGTGGTGCAGACGATACGTGTTAATCCTCATAATCAGATTAACCATCACACATCCCTCCCAAACAGAAACTCTGGAACCCAGGGAGGTTTGAAAGGCCACCCCCGGCATCCTTACCCTTTTGCAGGCAGGGTTGGTGGTTATAAAAGGCCAGGACTGCTGATAGTGTTGGGTCACAAGGATTGAACACACCACCACAAAAATGTGAGTTTCAGATGGGCCCAGATTGACAGAAGGTGGCTGTTTTGGGGACTGAAAATGGAATATTAGCACACTACATACCAACTCCAGGAATATATTCCAGTCATTCTTTAATCATGTGGGACTATGAAAATGGAAGGCTTAAAGTAGCAGTATTAGATTTTTTCCTCTGTAAAGGGAGCTCTATGATTGATAATCTGTGAAACACTCCAAAATGAATTCACACTAACTCCTTCACGCTCCGGCTATCATTCCTTTACAGACTGAGAAATCACTTAGGATCATCTATACATAAATGGCCACAACTCCACCATTGGTTAAAAACCCAAAGTGTCTAAAGGATCTCAGTTTACCAGTTACTGATTTCTCTATCTGGGGAGGCCACTCATTCCCATTCTTCATCTTTCTGCTCTGAGGTGACTTTTTAATAAAAAGGAGGATCTGGGAGCTCTTTGCTATGAAAATCCTCTCAGTATGTATTGAGGGCATAACTTCAGTGACTTCCTATAAGTGGATTTTTATTAATTCCAACAGATTTTCTCCATGATTTTTTAGGTGAAGGACTTTCCTGCCACTGTAGGTGCCGTGGGGCTGGTGTGTGTTATGACTTAAAGTCATGTTTTGGCCTGTGAGGCGCAAACACCTTCCCGGAGCCAAGTTTTGTCAGTGCACATTCCTTAATTGCTTCAGAAGCCTCGCCTGATAGGTGAGCAGTCATCACACCCTGAAGAGAGAGGGAAGGTCATTGGTTAGTCTCCCCAGGAGCTTGGCTTGCCCTTCCACACGAGGTGGCGGGAGCCCTGGCAAGCCAGCCAAGATATGCCTGGAGGTCCAGACTGAGTGAGCTCGGTGAGCGGGCGGAGGAGCAGGAGGCCAGCCCAGAGGCAGCGCTCGGGCCGCCGGGTGCTTCTCTCTTGAGTGTGTCAAGAGCGGAGGAAACCCGGCAACGTCAGGGAGGCAGTGGCGAGGTAAGAAGGCAGCTGGAGTTTTCTTCATCCGGGACCCTCGGGCCCCCCACCCCCACACCGCCTGCCAAAAAAGAAAGCCATCGCTACGTAAGGCTCGGCAGCCTGGTCTCACGGCACCAGGTGAGCCGTCTCTGCGCCTCCATCACTGCTTTATTTCTTGGGACAGGTGAGTGTCCTCACAGACCAAGTGGAAGCCCAAGGAGAGAAGATCCGGGACCTGGAAGTGTGTCTGGAAGGACACCAGGTGAAACTCAATGCCGCTGAAGAGATGCTTCAGCAGGTAAGGGGGGCGAGGGGGGGAGGAAGGAGGTGGGGTAGGGTGGGGACGCATGCGCGCCAGCGCGAAGGCCATCGGGTTCTAAAGCAGCTCCTGTGTTAAAGTCCCTTTCTGTGTCCAGGTCACGGCGCTCACTGCTTACTTCCCCATCCCGCCTGGAGGCGGGCTGGGCTGGCTGCTCCGTGTGTGGTGTTTATACAGCAGGTGAAACCAGCCCCGAACTGAGAGTTGCAGGGGAGAGGGGTGGGTAGGACTAGCCTGAGAGGAATAACCTGTTGGGCAGGTTAGACAGATTCCCAGGTGGCACTTTCTCCCGGGGTTCAGGTTCAGGGGCGAAGTCACCCTTCGCTTCTCTAACCACAGCTTCACAGTGGGTAGCATCTGGGGTTTTAGAAAGTCAGTTCGCTTCTTTCTGTCTTTTTTTTTTTTTTAAGCTTATATTTTATTTATTGGAGAGAGAGGGAGATAGTGAGAGAGAGCACAAGCAGAAGGCAGGGAGAGGGAGAAGCAGGCTTCCCGCTGAGCAGGGAGCCCGATGTGACCATGGCCTGAGCCGAAGGAAGATGCCCAGCCCACTGAGCCACCCAGGCGCCCGGGTTAGATTCTTTCCTGCCTCTTTCCCATCTCACTCTTGCCCTCCCACTCTGTGTAGTCTTCTTTGATAGAAATTAATTCATAAAGAATATTTTAATGGAATTTAATGATTGTCAAAATGAAAAATTTAGCCGTTCTCCTACCATTCAAATAAATCTCCCCAGTGCCTTGTTTCCTTTTGGTCCTTGTTGTCATCAGGTGTACATATAATTTACAAAGCTCTCTTCACACCACAGATACAGTTTAGTCCTCTGATTTTGTCATGCTTCCAATCAGCGTGAAGTTTTTTCCATTTTTAAATCTCGCTGTATAGTTTTCTTTACTATCACTTAGAAGCGCTTTTTTTTAGTGTAAATTGTGATAATCATTCTTATACTCTTGAATAGTTTTACCCTATTGTAAATGATGAGCTGCAGTTTTTAGGAAGGAGTGTTGAATTTTTTTATAATATTATTTATTTATTTGACAGAGAGAGAGAGATCACAAGTAGGCAGAGAGGCAGGCAGAGAGAGAGGGGGAAGCAGGCTCCCCACTGAGCAGAGAGCCCAATGCAGGGCTCAATCCCAGGACCCTGAGATCATGACCTGAGCTGAAGGCAGAGGCTTTAAACCACTGAGCCACCCAGGCGCCCCAGGTGTTGAATTTTTATTCAGTCTTTTCCGAATCTATTGAGAAGCTAATTTAGAAGTTTTATAAGAGCTATCAAGATGATCAGTCTAATGTCCTTGAACCATTCTTGCATTTTCAGTTATTTTGGGAAATAGACACATAAACTTCAGTCATGGTTTATGCTTTATAACTCTTGCTGTAGCACTTGGCCCATAGGAGGTACTCACTAATTATTTAAAGGATGACAGTCCCTTAACATGAATGGATTCAGTCCGATAACTGCTTACAATCTTACCCCCAAAGCTCTAATATTTTTTATTGTTGTGATCAGCATTCAGATTCTTTCTTGGTTGAATGATAATGAACACAGGCTTTGAATTTGACATTTGGTCTTAGGATAAATGATTTGGTTCCCACGTATTTCTTAGTTTTGAGTGCCTTTGAAAAACTTTTTTTTAAGTCAGTATTTCTATGCAGATGTCTCTTTTTAAAGATTTTATTTATTTGAGAAAGCATGAGAGACAGAGAGACAGCTTGGGAGGGGGAGGGTCAGAGAGAGAAGCAGACTCCCCGCTGAGTAGGGAGTCTGATGTGGGACTTGATCCTGGGACTCCAGGATCATGACCTGAGCTGAGGACAGTTACCCAACCAGCTGAGCCACCCAGGCGCCCCTCTGTGCAGATGTCTTAAAAAAAAAAAAAAAGGAAAAGAAAAGAAAACTAGTTCCAAAGTCTCAGAAGCTATTTGCTCTCTAGTTTGCTTTCTTTTCAACTCTGATTAATAAGTTGCCACATTCTTGGCTTCATTTGATTTTTCTATTTAAATTGCATGTGTTTCTCTTGCTTATCCTATTCCCTGAAAATCTCAGTCTCAGTAGGAGTTGAGTTGAGCTTATTTTTTCAAGCAGAATCTTTCTTTTGAAGACCAGGAAAGAAAAAGCCTGAAGACCAGGCTTTTGAAGCCTGTTGGAAAGATCTCAAATGGTGGGAAATCATTTTCACAAAGAGTGATGGGAGAGGCCACTAGATTGTCAAGGCTCTGCAAGGTGTGGATTTGAGGTGGGGATGAGGGAGGCAGGCAACAGAGTGTTACAAAACCCCAAACAGAGATCAAGAAGATTTGAATGTGGAAGGCAAACATGTCAGGAAGATGTCAGAACGTTGATGTTTCAGGAAGGCAGTGCCTGGTAGGTAACCATGTAATCAGGGGTCAGAGCACAGCTATGTGTGGTGCCTGCACTACCTGACCACCTGTCTGGGCTGCTCTTCCAGATTCTGCCCCCTTGTCAGTGTCTCTGTGCCAGGAGGCCTGACGTTGATTCCCAGTACTGCCTGGGCAGGCTCTCTTGTCCTTCTAAGCATCAGCCCACAGACTGTATTTTAGACTTTTGAAAAAGTCTTAAACTCAGATATCTTTTATTTCTTATTTATTCTAAATCTTTTTTGTGTTATGGGTGAGGTTCCAGGCATGGGGTTTGTGTGTACCAGTGCTGGATGTTGTGGCTCAGTAGAATTTGAAGTGTGATAGGTCTTATTTGTCACCTGTCAGATCTTCCTGAACCTAACAAAGTTATTATTTAAAAAAAAATTTATGTACTTGATAGAGAGAGAGAGTGCACACAAGTAGCGGGGAGGGGCAGAAGGAGAAGGAGAGGGAGAAGCAGACTCCCCACTGAGCAGGGAGCCCTATACTGGGTTCAATCCCAGGACCCTCAGATCATGACCTGAGCTGAAGGCAGACACTTAACCAACTGAGCCACCCTGGTGTCCCTAAACCAAGTTATTTTTATGCTCATCACTTTCCTTGTGTTCTTTCCATCTTTCAAGGATAAAATGAAGGGAGTATAAAACACTCACTTTCTGCACATTCTGAGGTCCAGTCATAGGACCCATTTGAGCCTTAGCTCCCACTCTCGTGTCTGCTGGGCTTGGTGGTACCTGAGCTGGAGATATTTGAGTTCCCCACTCCAGATCCCCAGTTGAACATTCTGCTGCACATGCTGACCCTTTCCTGAGATGTGCTTGATGCTATTTGAAAAGGCACCTAACTCTCGCTCCACAGTGCTGAGGCAGAGCCGCGGACAGCTAGGACCGCATTACACATGTATCCTGGGAACTGGGGGTGGGCCGAGACTTGCTTGTCTGCCAGCCAGATCCTGGACTGCAGGGCTCTTGGCTTCTGGTGATGGGAACAGGGAGGACTCCCAACCCTGAGGCGCAGATAAGGGAGACAAACAGTTGCCTCTTTTTGCCAGCCCTCAGAGACTGTCCCTGTCCTGAGCCAAGCCTGGTCTCTTGCTCCAAGGCCCAAAGGGCTCTGAATGAGGTCCTTTCTCGGTCGGTGTGAAACTTTCTGAACTGCGTGTTGATACCCTTGATGACTCTGTTCCTGGTCACACTCCTCCCACACACCGAGCAGCCTTGTCTGTGGGAGGCAGCCCCTACTTGCCTGGAGCTGACTGCCCATGTAGGCCCAGTGCTGTTAGATATTCTCATTTTTCACAAGAGGCTGGAAATCCAGATTTAAAGATAAGTCTTTCTATTTTAAAAATACTGGCAACTAATTTAAATGAAAAAAAAAACTGTGTGAATCATATCACACACACCTACAGGCCAAGGCGGGCCCATAGACTTTTTTTTTTTTTACCCCCAAAGATTTTACCTGTTTATTAGAGAGAGAGAGCGTGAACAGCAGGGGAGAGGCAGAGAGAGAAGCAGACTCCCTATTGAGCAAGGAGCCCGACTCGGCACTCAATCCCAGGACCCCGGATCATGACCCAACTTGAGCCGAAGGCAGACGCCTAACCAACTGAGCCACCCAGGCGCCCACCGACAGACTTCCAGTCTGCAACCCCTGGTCTAGCCTCCACCCCCTCCACTGGCTGCAAGAGCACTTTTAGGACTTACAGAAACCCAAACCCAAACAGCATAGCACTAGCCCTGTGCTTACTTACGTAGGCTCCAGCAACCCCACCGAGCCACAACTCCCCAGCTGTTCTGTTCACCTCCTTCCAGGAGCCCAAGACCAGAGGGAGTTAGCACCTCATCCAACTTGTAAGCTACACACTCCTCCACTTGCCCCTGCTGAATGCTGATCTCTCAGTTCCCATCTGTTTTCTTCTACACATTAACCCATCTGGTCTCCAGAAGGAGGGAGCGTGAAGACCTTGGGGTTAGACAGGCAAACCAGGGCTGGTCCATGTGAGCAGCAGCACATAGACGATGGACCCATGTGAGGGCAAAATCTTTGTCTGCAGCCCTCTGCAGGATTCAGGATGGCAAGGGGACAGCTGTGAGCATCTTTGGGGACTGCCTCTGGAAGCACCTACTCAGGTATGGTCTTAGACTCACTGAACCAGTATGGATTTCCCAGGGAATCATCTCCATTTAGAAAGAATCATTTTCCAGGAAATCTATAAATGGGTCTTCTAGAGGCCACAGACAGGGTTTGTTTTCCCAAGTCTGGGTCTAGGGGCTGACTTTCACCTTCTGTTTCCTAAGTAGGTCAAGGCATTGCCTAGCAGAGTCTCTGAGGGCTGTATTCTGGGCTCTCCAGAATTAGCACCCCAGGAACATAGACATGAAGCAGCAGCCTCCTTAACTAGCTCAGAGTGGCAACAAAATCTGTGTCACAGGGCGGGTTCTCCATGGCCTGATGCACTGAGGTCCCTGGTGGCTTTTTCTACAGTGGCCTCTAGAGTCCATTAGAGTCCTGCCCAGCACCTTTTTCCAGCCTCTGACCTTTCTCCAGAGGATGATGACTTCAAGGAAGAAGCTGATGCTACATAGTGGTTAATAGACCTTACACAGAGCTGGCAGTTTACAGACGTAGTCAGAGCCAAGAGCAGAAAAGATGGTCAGTGGCAAAAAGAAGACAGTCTAGGGGAGCCACACGGTGAGGAAGAAAGGATGCAGACCTCCTCGTGAGGACACACCCCCGCTTTGGAGTAAGGTTGAAGGACACCAGCCTGGATCTCAGTCCGCCTGACCTGGAGCCCCAGGCGTTAGACAGCCTCATTGTCTTGGCTGCCTTTTAGAGACAGATTGGAGAGACAAATTTCGGGATTTGGAGGCAGTGGACATGACTTTCTATAGACTCACCTCTTGCTGTTGATCTGGGAAAGTCATCAAACCTGTATTATGTATGGAGAATGGGGGTGACGATAGGGGCTCTGCATTGCTCACCTCTTAGAGCCGGAGTATGGTTATTTCCGTTTCGTTAGAACAGATCACCAGTTTTAAGACATTGACTTTGGGGATTTGGGGCCCATAATACCCAGTTCCTACCCTTGAGTTGAGTGTAGGACAATGGGTCCAGGCATGTGAACTCCAAGTGTCGTCAGCACCTGGCTAATACACTTCCCAAAAACACCTTTAAAGAGGTATTTCTGTCTCACAAAGAATATTAAACAGGGTTCTGTACATGATCCTGTGAGAGCACAGATCTGCCTCAGGAGGTAAGACACTCGAGTCACAAGTGAAGAAACAGGGATTTTCCAGTTACTCCCTAAATTCGCCCGCCTGGGAGATTTCTGAGGCAGAAATAACTGCTTTCCTCAATTGTCCTTGATGTCGCATCTCCGTACCACCGGATTAAGCAGGTGCTTTACCCTCCGCTCACAGGTAAGGGGACTGAGGTTCTGAGAAATGGTTTCATCAGTGGAGACCAAGTCTGGACTCAAACCCGGGTTGACTACAGGCATCTCTCCGAAGCGTTACTCACGAAAGCAGCTTTCTGGCATGGCCTAGGCCTCTTCAAAGGGCAAAGGGACACATGTTTCCTTTCATGTCTTTCCATGGCCCGATCTTTCATTCTGGTTTCAGATTACCAGGCTGACTCCAGTCCTCTGTCATTGGTCAGTAACTCCCTGGGTCATGTTCCACACTTAAAGATGGAAGTAATTGCTTCAAGATGTGGCCCTTTAAGGAGAGAATAAATTGAAAGGCCACTTCTTTTTATCAGCTCCAGTCTCAAACTGAGCTTTGGAAAAAGGAAATGATGTTTCTCTCTGAGATGTAAGCTTTTATTCCCATCTCTGGGAAAGGAGATGTATTTGCCCTTCGGGAGGAGGTTACTGGTAGTGGTGAAGCGAGAGGGGTGAGTGATAATTTTGTTCATTGGGGTATTCTTAAAGTTTCATGACCTAGTTTTATGATGCTTCATAGTAACAAAAGTCACCTGCCTCACATACCACCCCCTTCTCTTCCTTTGCACTCTCTCCACAGGCAACTTTGAAACAATTGGGAGAGCAGAAGCTAATGCAGCTTATGAAACCTATCCCCCTTACCTCCAGCCCCCTGCTTCCCCACATTTCACCTCTCCCCACATTATGGTAGCGTGATTCCAAGAAATGCCCAGCCAGATCCACCCTGTAGATAGAGCAGGGCCCAAGCCTTGGTGCTCCAGACAGAAAGCCTGGATCCAGAGATAACCCCAGTCTTCAGGTTAAGAGCTAGGGATCCAACAACCTTTCTTGTAAAGCACAGACTTGAGTAAAAGCGGTTAGCAAAGGAGACGGAAGAGAAAAAGATCACGAAAACTGAATGGATGAGGTGGAAAGTAGTATTTCAGACTGATAAGTGGGTGAAGAATAAATGGTTGAAAGCTGAGAAGTACAGGTTGCATCTGAAAGTTTGGACATTGGTCCCCAGAACCAGAACTGTTTCTGTGCCCTACCTGGTGAAGGCAAAAGCTGGGTTACAGGCATTGCAGACGTCTTGTGGAGAAGTAATGGGAAAGTGAGGAAGAAGAGGCAGCAAGGGTAGATTATTCTTTTAGAACTTGGCTGTGAAAGGGGTGAGGGAGGGGTTGAAGGGAGAGTGCATTCATACCAACTGTGCACAGAGAGCAGGCATTTGCCTAGTGAGAGCAGAAGGGAGTTGATGGGGGTTGCTTCAGGGGAAGGCAAGGTCAAGAGGGAAAGTTCTTTCGAATGTCAGAAATTTGATCATGTTTATAGCCTGAGGAATGGGAGCTGATGGTGAAAGAGATTAAATGCCTGTCAGAGTGGATGATTAATGGTCCTACCCTAGTGTAGCACAGACTGGATGGGAACTTCCTCACAGGCAGGACAGAGGTGAGGGAGAGCCTAGGACCAGGTGAGTAGGCGTCCTTTGGTGGGAGAAACCGGACCAGAACTCTGAGTTCACAGCCAAAGGCTAATGACTGACCAGGGAGGTAACTTGAAATCCTTGGACATCAAGCTGTGTGGAGATGGGATGAAGTCTGGAGAACAAGAGATAGTTAGCAACAGGAAGGTGGGTGAGATGGGGCAATTCCAGGGCAAACTCTAGAATCATTGTGTCCTTGAACATACGCTTTTTATGTGCAACCTGGAAACTTACTGGGCTTCAGAGTGGTTCTTAAAAGTGAAAGAACTCAGGGCGCCTGGGTGGCTCAGCGGTTTAAAGCCTCTGCCTTCGGCTCAGGTCATGATCTCAGGGTCCTGGGATCGAGGCCCACATCGGGCTCTCTGCTCAGCAGGGAGCCTGCTTCCTCCTCTCTCTCTGCCTGCCTCTCTGCCTACTTGTGATCTCTCTCTCTCTGTCAAATAAATAAATAAAATCTTTAAAAAAAAATTAAAAAAAAAAGTGAAAGAACTCAACATGAAATGTGGGCTTGCTTGCTCTAAGACATGGATTTAAGAGATTTGAATAAGAGGTGCTTCTGGGAAACTTGGAAATAGAAAGGATATAAATTCAATGAGTGATCAGATGATTTTTAAATATCTTTTCACTAAACAGGAGAGGTTATTTAAGGAGAAGAGGGAGAAACAGTGGGATTTATGGCTGGAGGAGAATGGGAAAGATTTGGAACAACCTCGAAAAAGAACCAACCAGAGATGAATGCAAGGTTGCCAGGCGGTATTGCAAGATCCGCTATAATTAGATAGCATAAATTTATATGGAAACCAGTTGGCATCATTAAGTGTTATTTAACAGCAGTTTTCAGGCCATGGGGACTAGAAACATAGATAAAAGATTTTGAGGTTTGGCATTGACTGGGCTCTGGTAAAGCAAATGCACTTCAGGTCTGGGGGCAGGGATGAGCTGGATGTGAGCAGATGTGGTACAGTTGAAATGACCTGAAGGTATGGAATAGATAAGGAGGCATATATTACTTAAGGGAACTTGATAAACTAGTGGCCACAGAAGAAGAAATTAAAGATTATTTAAGTCACTAATTGGGAAAGTTTAAAGGTCAGTGGACTGTGACCAAAGGAGACCATTTCAGAGCTGAAGGTTTCAGAAGCAGAATAAATGCATTCTGGACCAAGGCAAGGGCCAAGTTGTGACCATCCCACTGAGAAGCTGAGGCAAAGAGGAAGCAAAGTTTTGGCCAAGAAAGGTGAAGCCGGGGTGGATATGGGAAGACTAACAAGGAAGAAGCAAGGATATCAAAGTTATTGAGGCAATGGAATGTGCCCAAACTAGGTAGAGAAACTGTTGATTAAAAAACAAAAGCCCTGAGGAAAATGGGAGACTGTCTTGGGTTCTGGATGTCTGGGAGAAGTTCCTATAGCCGAATGGCGCTGCCTTAGAGGAGGAGGGCAAGTGTAGGTGGTCAGTAAGGACAGTAGTGGTCTAGAAACAGGGAGAAAGTTGTCCAGTAAGTTGGATTGTCAGAGCAGAGTGGACTGTGCTTGAGATGACTGGGAAGGATAGGAAATAAGATGTCAAAGGACTCAGTTTATGCTGGAGGGATAAGGAACAGTTGAAAATATACAGTAGTTAGACCCTCTTAGGACACATATGATAGAGAATATAGTGCACACTAGTCACCGGAGGCTGTGCGGGCCTGGAGATGGGAGGTGGAACTGGACTGGGATGAGCTTGTCCAAGGCTGCATTTGAATTCAGGGAGTGGAACAGTACTTACTGATGACCAGGATGAGGGGCGATGATAACGAAAGGTAGAGGCATATGCTAATAGACAGACTAGCTGGAATATAATCGCTAATAACTGGAATACCCACGTGGAATGTTAGTGTGACAAATTGGAACCCCCAGCATGACCAATTGGGAGGGCTGTTGGAACGTTAGTACGACCACTTAGGATATTATCCTCGTCAGCTGGAACATTGGTGTGACCAATTAAAACAGCTATAGGGATTTTGGCAAGAGTAGGAATAGAGTAGATTCTTCGTTTTCAAGAGAGATACATTCTGAGGCTTTTTTGAATCCCACCAACGCAGCGTCATGAATGCTAGTTAGTAGACAGACTGCATCTTATGACACTCAAGCACTCAGTGGGCTGTGTTTTAAACAGTCATATCCCTAGCCCTTGACATCTGGTAGATAGTCAAAAACATATTTGTTGAGTAAATGATTAAAGTCTCACAGAAGAGTATTTTCTTAGTTGTCAGTGCTCCAAAGCAGTTGTCTTGTGGACCTTGATTTGTAGGATTGCTCCTCTTTCTCTTCACCTTGGTGGCCGAAAAGCTCATGTCGGCAGTATGGTCCACCTCTAGCAGTCCACAGAACCAGCGATGGCCCTGGCTTTAGCTTCTTTTCCTACCTGCTTTAATTCTGTGATTTTACATTTTAACTCAAATTGTCCATTTTTAAAACTGCCTCAAATCATTTTTAAAATAAAGCAGGTGTATGGAAGCATGGAGAGGGAAACACAGAATGAGATCGGGGAGGCAGAGGTGAAGGGAGGAGGTGGGAGTGAGTAGGTGGTGTCAGGGAGGATTGCATCTTAAGATAGCCAGGCCCTGGTAGAAAGTGTGTGCTCAACCAAATCTTGGCAATTTGAGGGGCACCTGGGTGGCTCAGTTGATTACGTGTCTGCCTTTGGCTCAGGTATGATCCCAGGGTCCTAGGATAGAGCCCCACAAAGGGCTCCTTGCTCAGCGGGGAGTCTCCTCTCTCTGCCCCTCACCCCACTCATGTGCTCTCTCTCTCTCTTTCTCTCTCTCAAGTAAACAAAATCTTAAAAAAAATCTTGACAATTTGAGTGGCAGTTTCCTTGACTCAGTGAATATTTGTTAATTGGCTTTTTTCAACGTGTATGCTGTTATTTCCCTTAAAATTCTTGGACTTCTTCCTTTGTTTGGGAAACAGTGTGATATGTTAGACAGAAATGAGTTTTGGAGTCCAACAGACTTGGGTTTGAAAACTGACTCTGTTGTTGTTGAGTGGCATGTGTCTTTGGCCAAGATAGGCCAATCTCTGGGTCTGGTTGCTCATCTGTTAAATTAGGATAATATTTACTGTCCCATCACTGGGAAGGTATATTGAGAGCACGGACGCAAAGTACCCGGCGGGGTCAGGCACAGAGGAGGCACTCACTGAATCGGTGTGTCTTCTCTCCTCCCCCCTCCAGCATTACACACACTTATCTGGCAGACTCCTTATGACCCAGTAGCCTGCAGTTCAGGCATTGAGTGTTGCTGTCTCTGCTCTGTACACTGGCTTAAGTCGAGCTGAAACAGGAAGAGCTGGCCTCTTCTGCCCAGTGTTCAGTGAGCTCATTTTGCTGAACTTCTTGGTACTCGTCCTCTTAGGTTCACAGATAGATAGTTTGTAGCTTGGCTTTCTGAGACCCTGAGGCCTTAGCCTAGGGAATCCTGTATTCCCAGTTAAAATCTGTCCTGTGTGGTTTGGTTTATGGTCTGAGGACAGTTCAGAATATGTGAAATCATAGCCGTGGATCGCCATTCTGGTACTAAGGTTGGGTTGTCCAAGAGAATATAGAATGTTCATCCTTTGACAGGATAGTGTATCTTTTCTGGATGATCATTTGGTTGTTTAGTCTCCGAATTGCCATATTATACTCTCTTTGCTGGGAACTGTGTATCAAGTGTCTTACCATGTGCCCAGATTTTGGAGCTCATGGACCATTGCCTTTTGCCAGTGGAGAAGTGTGGCCCCTGGACTCTGGGAATGCTCATGGTTTTTGAGGGCCTTCATAATCCCTAGTAGTTCCTAGCAGGTATTTTGTCTATCACCTTTGTTTTTTTGTCTTATTTATGTTTATTAAGTATATATATTAATGGCAGGTTGTTGTCTACTACTGTTCTGGTGATGGCAGGACTTACAACCTCCCCTAACCTGGCCTTACAGGAAGGAAAGAACAATTTTCCTACTTAATCCCTTAGGAGCTTGGAAATCTCCATATCACATAGGCTAGGAAAAATCCATATCACGTAGATAAGATTCTAATCATTCAAGAAATACTCATTGAATATCGGCTGTATGCTCTAGCTCCCTCCTAGACTCATTGTAGTGAAATCTTAGAGTGAAATTTGTTGAGGACGTGAGCTAAACATTGAGCCCAGGAGATGATTTGGAATCCTTGGTTTTGAAAAATATATTGTTAATGTAAGCTTGAATTTTTGTTTGTTTTTTTTGTTTTGGTTGAGAAGACCTGCTGGTTTGCTGTAAAAAAAAAAAAAGAGAGAGAGAGAGATAGAGAAAATGAGTTTTTTGAGCAAAACTCTCCATTTTTCTGTACTCGGAAATAATGGTTTCTAGAGACAAACACCTTTTTGAATACTTTAGTTCATGTCATTTCTCAGAGCACAATGGGTAATGGCAGGGGCTGTGCTCTCCCTGAGGGAGCCAGGAGCAGCCCAGGTCCATTCCTACTGGACCTGTGGCTCACATGCAGCAGTCTCAACTCCGTTGTCCAACAAACAACTTAAAGATTGTCTTCTGTGCTCTGGATGGAGCTACACTTGCCTTTTTGCAGCAGAGGCTGTGATTTTGAGATCTCGTTTTGCTTGCAGGAGCTGCTAAGCCGCACATCTCTTGAGACCCAGAAGCTTGATCTGATGACTGAAGTTTCTGAGCTGAAGCTCAAGCTGGTTGGCATGGAGAAGGAGCAGAGAGAGCAGGAAGAGAAGCAAAGAAAAGCAGAGGTGAGTGTGATATACCAAATTCCGGGGGCGGGGCGGGTATCCATACTGTTCTAAACTCAGAGTAAGGGAAGCTAGTCTAATGTGGACTCAGGCCATCTGGTCAACCCCAAGCCTGGCAGCCACTGGGTGCCAGAAGTATCTATGCACTAGAGACACAATGATCTGTTGTTAATACCAAGTTATCAGGTTTTGCTGTGGCTGCAAATTTCAGCGGTGCCCAAACCACCCAGTTTTGGCTCTAATGCTTTATCCTCCCTCAAGCTGCTGACAAGGATAGAAAGGGAAGCTGTAGTGGGGGAAGGATCAGACAAGATGTGAAGGGACCCAAGATGTCCTCTGTGAGAGCCAATGTAATGACCATGTACTGGGATGAAGTCTGCTGCCCAGCAGGCCACTGTCCCCATGTCAAAGGAGTACATTTCACAGACCCAGATGGAACCCTGAGATTACATGTTTCTTTTCTCCTGATAGGTCATAGGAAAGAGCCCATGTAATGTTTCCCTGCGTTGTTCCCATTTTTGTTTCAGGCTCCATAATGCCATTGGCCAGAGAATGCCAGACTCCTTTTTGGGATTAATGTTTTGGATAAATTCTAGGCTCAGAGCTGCTGAGAGAGAGCTTCTCAGAGTTGTTGAGAGAGAATATCCTGTTTTAACCTTCTGTAACCATCTGCCATGTACCTATCCCCTTAAGCCCCCCTATTTGCACCTGGCAATGTAAGATGTGGAAAGAAGATAGGCTTTAGGTTTAGAAGCACCTTGGTTCAATTACTGACCTAACTGCTTAATAGGGCTTTGAACTTCATTCAACAAGCTAGCTGCTTAATTTCTCTGAACTTCAATTTCTTTATCTGTACAGTGGGTAACTGTGTGAAGTCCAAATCAAATCACAAAAGTTAAGTCCCTATCATAGTATCTGGCATAATGTTGATACTTGGTTTATCTTCACACACACACCCCCATTTAGGGACATTCAAAATCTAAAAATGGATCTTATTCCTCTCTGTTATGCACCACCATTGTATGCACTGAAACCTGCCCTGTTTCTGGGTTTACTGGATAAACACTGGTGATAGAGACACTTCTAATATGTGGGCAGTTCTGTGCATCCATGCATTGCTTTTGAGAAGCTGCTCATTGGTAGGCAGTGTTGCCAAAAGAAGAACTCTCCATTCAACTGAAGACAGGGTCTTCTAGTGCTTAAGAGTGCAGGCCCTCCAATCAGATCTTCCAGCTGTAAGGCAAGCTGAGCTACTCATTAGCTTTGAGATCTTAGTGAAGTCATGTAACCTCTGCTTCTTCCTCTGTAAAATGGAGAGAGTAACACTTGGGATTTCCTGGCTAGTTCTGAGGAGGGAATGAGATCTTGTGTGTGTAGTCCTTAGCATAGTGCTGGACACATAGTAACAGCTAGCTTTTATCAATTACTTAGCGATTTTGTCATTAAGCATGCTGCAGATGGCAGTGTAGATTGAGACCCATTGAAAAACTGCAAAGTCACGCAGATTGAAAGCTTAACTGGGTGAAGTGTTAGTTGACTAGACTTTGCTTCTTAACTGCCAGAAAAGGAAAAAGGATACTGAATTTTCTCCAGGTTTAGAGGGCTTTTATTGTTGTTGTTTTGTTTGTTGTTGTCGTTTTGTTTTTTTTGTTTTTAACCAGTGTTGCATGGCATGTGATTACATGTGAACATACATTGAGGCTCTGGCAGCAGAATTCAGTAAACTCTGAGAAGTCTTAAAGTGGTAGAGCTAACTCAAAACCACTTAAATTTGAAAAAATTAAGTAAAGGTGGGGGTTATTAGGTCACACAACTTGACATGTTTGTGGTTTAAAGTCCAATATCGCTAGATCCAAGTGACCTCACAATGTCATTAAAAATCAGCCTTAGTGTGTGGCTTGGTTCTGCTTTAGCCTTATTCTCAGAAAGTCTCCCCGTGTGGTAACCTGGATGGGCCTCAGCAGCTCTAGATCCTACCAGCCGGGCAACCCCTGCAGAGAGAGTCTGTTTCTCAAAGGTCCAGCAAAAGCCCCTGGATTGCATCTTACCGGGCCAGTTTGGGTCCCATGCCTGGTTCTGAACTGTAGGGAGCATGTGGGTGGATGTGAGTCCATCTTGGAGAGGACACAGAGTTAGTACCAACCTGGGACAGCCGAGTTCCTTTCTGGGGAAGACAGCATAGAAGGAGAGCCCCCACTTCTGGGCCAAGTATAACTAAAGCAAGCAGTCATTTTGCTGTTTGCTTTATTTTTTTCTTTTCTGAGAGATTATGTTTCAATCGGAATTTTTTGTTTTGTGTTCCATTAGGCTATTCATGCCTGAGACAACACGGACCCTGAGCCGTTGGCCTCAGTCCTACCAGATAACAGCCCTTCCCAGTTGCTAGTACAAACATTAGGTTTCTACGTGGAGGAATTTTTTTTAGGCTGTTCCAACCTGTGATACTCTGTGAACAGCCACGTGATCTGAAATGCACTTCTCCTTTTTAGAACTGAACGTAATCCTTGCTGGTTTGCTCAGAGGCTCTGCCACTATGTGCAACTCTCTGAGCCCCAGAGGCTTAAAACCACAGAGGTGGTGGGGGGAGGCTGCTGCAGCCACCCCGTTGTCAGGTGCGTGGAGGTTGTTGGATGGGGGCATTTACCTAAGGTCACCAGAGGCTGTACTTACATGAATAAGGGGAATGCTTCCCAGCCTGCACTGCTGCTGGGTTTTTTCCAGTGAATATACTTAGCCCAAGTCCTCATGGCTTGTGGTTTGGAAAGGCAGGCCCTTTCTCTTTGTTTTGTTTGTTTTCTGGGGTAGCTGGATCTGAAATTTCTTCCATGTAGTTCAGGCTTTATCCTCAAATTCCATTTTATGTTTCAGTGAAAATTAAAAAAGGATGCTGTTAACCAGAGCATTACAGGCTGCTTCTTTCTGTCTGGCTCTGATTCCCCCTGAAGCCTGTATCCCGCTGCCTGTAGAAAGGTATGGAAGTGGTTCTAGATGGTTGTCTAGAAACCTGAGGACTTTGGAGGTGCCGGTTTCTTGGCAAATCGAGACCATCCTGGCAGCCGGCATTGCTTAGGAGTGTATCAGTGAGATGTGGGTGAAAACTGGGTTTTCTGTTTACCTTTCCTCATGAGCCTTTTGCAGTGGTTCTGGGTCATTTCAGGAGACCCAGACTTGGATCAGTTAGGTTTCCTCCTGAGCAGCAGGACTGCAGAGGAATGGCTGCCATGGAAAGTGAATATTAGAATTAGGAGGATGGAACAGAAAAGAGCCGAGGCAAAGGGAACCCTCTGTGTGGCACACCGGATCACAGGCACTTGGAGCAGGGAGTCTGGTTTCCCCCAAGCACTGGAGATGCCGCTGGATCCCTCTGTGGGATCCAAGAGGGCTGCGTGCAGTACCAGAGCGTCCTGTAAAGAATGGAGCAGGGATCCCGCAGGTGCTGGAAAGCCGAGTCGGCCCAGTTGATCAGAGGTATCCACAGTATGAAGAAGAGAACCAGAAAGAGTCTTTAGGATTTCTGGCAGGAAACGGAATGTCTTACACCATGCATGGTGGTGTCATCCTTCTTCCTTCCTGTGGTTAGCACCTCAGAAGGGAGGGATTCTGATTTTTGAGCTGGGGCAACCAGAGGGATGGACTTGGAGCACAGAGCAGGGCCTGAGAAGGTGGTTTTGCTCCAGGAAGAGCTGGCCTGAGCAGGAGAATCTTAGGGGTTTTATTTTATTTATTTTGATTTACTGATTTTAATTAGCATGGGAAATACACTCCAACAGTTCAAAAATTAAGAACGCAAAAACGTATATGCAGCAAAAAGTCCCCTTCCATGTCCCCCCAGCCCACCGTCAGGAACCACTGGGATCAGTGTGTGTGTATGGTTTTTATGTTCCCAGAGTTCTGCACAGATGAGCACGTTTTTTGTGGAGAAACACACGCACAAGCACATTCTCTCTCTTGTTTTTATACATGTGCCCACTATAGTCCTTCTAGTTTATTTATTATTTTTTAAGGTTTTATTTATTTGTTTGACAGAAAGCACAAACAGGGGGAACGACAGGGAGAGGGAGAGGGAGAAGTAGGCTCCCCACTGAACAGGGAGCCCAAAGCAGGGCTGAGACCCTGAGATCATGACCTGAGCCAAAGGCAGACACTTAACCGTCTGAGCCACCCACATGCCCCTAGACCTTCTAATTTAGCACTCTGGGAGTTTATTTCACTCCAAGTACATTTTTTTAAAAAATGTATTTATATTTACGTTTGTATATTTCATTATCTGACTATACCCTAATTTATTTGAGCTATCCTCTTTTGATGGACACATAAGTGGTTCCCCAGCATTTGTTACTACAGAGAATGCCTCTGTGAACGATCTTGCACATTTATAGGGGTATTGAGGTGCAGTCGATGGGCCGAAGGCTACATGCACCTGACATTTTGACAGATATTTCCACGTTGTCCCGTGGAGCATAGAAGTTATATTCCCATCAGTGATGTGTAAATGCCAGGCCAGTATTAAATTGAGCATGAGGGAAGAGAAAGAAAAAGAACTAAGTAAAATTGGGAGTGAGCTTACCAGGTGGGAAGGGGTAGGGAAGACCATGATTATGGGAGGTGCCCAGTGGTTTCACATAGAAAAGAACCGTAAAGAAGAACTTCGATGGTTAGCTAAGCAGGAGTAAGAAAGCCAGTGTACGACACAGAGTGGCAATTAGAACCTCAGAAGTGTCACCTGGACTTCATGACATGGGACCCGAGAATGGGACAAGAGCTACAAAAGGGTCTGCCCTGTGGGGGTGAAACAGACCTGTTAAGAGGGGAGGTGGGTCAGCCCTAAAGAGAACGAAGTCTATAAGTCAGTTGAAATGCTGAGCCTGAGGATGGACACCCTGGAAAGTTAGGCATGGGTCGGGAGAATGAGAGGGCAGTGTCCCAGAAGTGTTGGGATGCACCACATAGTCCCCCTGAGCCAAGGAGGAAGGCGAGTGCACCCTGATACAGATCTCCGGACACATGGAGGTAGGCAACAGTGTGCATAGCTCCCAGAGATCTCCTCCACCTAAATACTTAAGTATTGGAGAGGTCGGCTTTTGGTGCCCCTCCCCCTTACTTGTTTCTGCACACCACGGGGTGTGCAGAGAAAGACACTGGGAAACTGCCCACTCCAGCTGTAATGTTGCAGCAGAGAGACTAGTTTATGAGGGCAGAGTGGGTGCCTTGAGCGAGAGCGGCCATCATGCCGTGAGTCCATGACAGTGAGGGAGGGAAGGCCGGGCATAGGCACATGGGTGCTGTAGGTTTTGGTAAATCAGACCTGTGAAAGTTCAGAAATAATACAGCAGATGACTCAAGAATATTGAACTTAAAAATAATGTGATTTCTGACTGCCGTCTCCCAAATCATACCAACCAAAGGAGAAGCTTAGAGGCACCCCGAGAGAACCTAGTTTTCAAAGCGGCTCATGTAAAAGCTAGAAGGGACCAAGCGGAGTGTGCCTGCATGAGCAGCACCAGCAAGGGCAAGCCCCAAACAAAGGGACGGTGCTGAGGGCAGGAGAGAGACTTTTTGTTAAAGTTACATTCTCCAGAAGAAGATCAAAGAGAGAATGGGCTCGATTCTCCCAGTGCCTCTGCCACAAAAAACTTAAGACAACGGTCCCCATATTGCCTGCTGTAAGTGAATTTTAAGGTATCAGGAAAATTGGGTGAGTTGCTAGCAAACTGGAAGTGAACCATTTTCTCCTTGTACCTCCCCCCCCCCCCAGATAGCAAAGAAAGTGAGCTAGGTCCTGTGAAATTTAGTCTGTCGAGGCTTCTGTTGACTCTGTGATGGTTTGTGGGAGGCTAGGAGATGAAGTAGGGGATGAAGTAAGTTTGTTAAGAGGAAGTTACATCAACTTGACCTTGTGTGTTGGGCACGGAATGCATCATGTAGGATAGACCGGGTAAATGCACAGTTTGCGAGGCATTGCACACACACTGCTCAGGGAGTCCTGTAGGTGAGCTGGAGGAAAATAGGACAGGTGCTAAGACGATAGGTAGCCAGGTGATAATAATACCTAGAGACCATCTCTAGGAGGATTTACTGTGAAGGGGAATAGTCCTCTGCCCTCAGCCCTCCTATATTTAGCATTTTTAATGTATAATGTGGAAGCTGATCTAGAAGGTCTTGAAGCTCTGATGATGTGAAGCCAGAGAAAAACCAACTAGATCAGCCAACACTCGGATTCACAAAAACCTGCATAGACTGGAGCAATAGCTAGGTGGCAAAAAAGGATAAGAGAGGTCAGAAAAACCTGAGTCATGGAAAAATCACTAAAGGTAAGAAGGAAATGCTTCAAGATGGAGCCAAGCAGCTTGTGGAACATGGCTGTGATTTGACCAGGAAGAGGGCCTTGAGGAAGAGAGGTGCCGCTCCTGGTGGAGACAGAGCTTGTCTGCCAGGAGGTGGGGGGGCAGGAATGAATGGGGTGATGAAATCAGACAGCAGGTCATGGCTCTTCATTTGAGAGTTTTAGTAATAGAAGGAACAAAAGAAGGAAGAGGGCAGTGGAATTCTAGAAGCTTCTATAAGAGAGACAAGCAGGTCTAAAGATAAGAGCAGGGCCAGTGCACAAGGGCCTAAATAAAGATTCTGAAGAAGAGTGGACAATAGGGTGAGCATACCGGGGAGTGCAGAGCCGCTGGGCTTTTGTTGTCCATGATCAGTGTCATGGGCCTTAACTGTGTCTTGTGACGGTTAGGTGTTTTCCGTTGCTCTCCCAGTTCCTTTCTTATGGATCGAACATTTGGCAAAGGAGAAGCAGTGGGGGACGTAAACTCATATAATCAGATGCCCCCCGTGTGCCAGGCCCTGTGCCAGGTGCTTCACCCAGGGCTCACTTGATTAGCCCCTCAGGGGAACCCTCTGAGATAGACCCTCATTTCCATAGACGTGAAAACGAGTCTGCACAAGCCTGCAGCCTGCACACTTGGCCTGCATGTGCTGGTGCTCATCGTGCCGTAGGCGCCCATAACAGTCTGACCTCCCTCTTTGGGGAGGTAAAGGCTCATTGTTACCAGGCGGGATCGCATTGGGCTCCATCCTTGATTAACCTGCCATCCTTCTTTCTGCCCCAGGGCTCTTGGTTAGAAGGTTAGATGTAAAATTTTTTTTAAAAAATTGCCTCCATGCTAATGAAATGCCAGCTGCGTCTCCCCCTTTCCTTAGTCTTGCTTTTATCCACACCTACCTTTCCTCCTCTCATTCCTCACAGTGACCATTCTAAATCTGTGCCCCCTTCTATTTCACTGCTATGTCCC
This sequence comes from Ailurus styani, assembly GCA_002007465.1. Classification (NCBI taxonomy): domain Eukaryota; kingdom Metazoa; phylum Chordata; class Mammalia; order Carnivora; family Ailuridae; genus Ailurus; species Ailurus styani. The sequence goes on from LNAC01001590.1 coordinate 32,025, forward strand.
TTGAGAAGGCAACCTTGCCTGTTTTACAGAGATCAAGGCCTTTGGAACGGTCTCCCTCACCTTGCTTTTGCTCATCTAAAGACTTCCTGGATCCTCAGCGTTCCCTTTGTGCTTAGCAAATGCCCCCCTGGGCTGCCAGTTCCAGTGCCTTTCCTCCCTCTTAAGTCCTCCTGTCCAACTTCTTGGTCCTTAAAGTAGTCCTTGGAACCTACCTGATAAGTGGTTAAAGTACCAAAAGACTTTGAGACTTCTCAGAAGAAAAAGCATGGACAAACTGAATGTAGACTGTCTTTTCCCCTTGAGCACCTCCCAGTGGTGGCCAAGTCCATGGGCAGTAGAGACAGAGCTGGCCTGGGATGCCTAGTGGCTCAGGCTAGTCAGGCGGGAGTCTGCTAGCTTGGTCAGGCATGTACACCAAGTCACCAAGGCGTCTGGAAGCCAGTGGCACACAGAGCACAGGCCAAGTCAGAGCCTAGTGTCTGTACTGAAACCGTGGATAAAAATGCAGAGGGCAGGTGTGGCCCCAGCCCATTGGTGCATGGCCCAACAAGGGTGCAAGGACCAGTCACAGTAGTGCTGGGTGGAGGTCTGAGGTCCAGGGCACTGAGGCCCATAAGGGACACCTTGATTTCTCAGCCCAATCCTCTGGCCTTGGTAGGAAAATGCCTTGTTAGACAGGTGGTCCTGGGGTAGGACAACTGGGGCTGTGGGGGGGTCAGCTCAGGGGGCCTGGCTCAGAGGGAGACTGGCTAGGAAACTATGGGCCTGCTTTTCCCATTGACGACTACAGCACAGTCCAAATGGCATCAGCAGAGAGGAGAGCAGGTGCATTCACCTGCTGCCCTCTTGCCTCCGAACTGCCACTCAGACCCCGTTTCCTGTCTCCCTTGGTGAAGGGGATTTACAAAACAAGATATGGGCGGGAATCTTTCTTCTTAGAAGCACACCTGGGCGGTTCCCATGGTACCCGTGGCAAACCCCAGTACCAGACACCAGTGCTTAGAGTATCAGTAAAGGGGGAGTGGGGAGACCTAAGCAGCTTCATTGGCTGCCACCCCGTTCACCCCGGTGTCTGCTCCATGGCCAAGCATTTCCTTAAGTCCACATTCCCATGCCAGAGGCAGCTCGTAGCTTCCCCAGCCTCTTGGGTTTCTTCCTGCCACCAGCGGTACCATCATCTACCGTGTTACCCAGGCTCGTGCCTCGCTCTCTCCTTTACTCCCACTCCTGGGCGAGGGTCCAGCAGAACCAGCCCCTCTACTCCCTGAAGCCCTCTGTGTTCTGGGTGTCGGCACTTACAGCCCGTCGTGATTACTTGTGTGTCTCTCCCCCCTCACCTGTGAGCACCCCCGGTTATTCTGTCTGCACGGTGACTGTCTGTGGGGCAGGAAAAGGAAAGCCCCAGAGAGCACCAGCAGGTGTGATTTACAGTTGAATAGCTATGAAGTCCAGGGATTGCGGTGTTTTTTCAGAATTGCCATAAAAGGCCAGCATGTTCTTGAGGCTACAAAGGAGTCAGGTTTGGAGTGGGAGGCGAAGGAGTAAGGTCTGGCATAGGTGTCAGGGAGAGTTTAGAGCGAGACGTGTTACCGTGTGGAAGTGTGGTGTGTGCTTGTGGTGGTGGGGCTGGCACCTGCAGCGTGTGTAAGAGGGGACGGGTCCGTGTGCGGGCCTGTCTCTGCTGTCGCCAGGCCCCGTGCCTCAGGGTCGATGTGCAAGGATGGCCCCCCGATGTGGCGCCGTGGAGCTGCCGGGGTTTGCTCCAGCTGCGAGACAGCCCCAGCGAGGACGCGGGTCTCGGGAAAAATGCCACGTCTTTTGGTTCCTGTGGAGGAAGTGGGTGGTCACCCCTGGGGGCCGCCTGCTGCAACCTGAGCACATGCTGCCTTCTCCCTGGGCCGCTCTCACGAGGAGCTTTGTGTCTGAGAGCTGACTGACCCTGAGTGCTCTTTCTCCTTTCTCTTCCTTCTGCAGTCAGTTCTGAATGTGATCAGTGAGCTGCAGGAGCAGATGTGTAGGCTGCAGCTGGACATCCACAGGCAGATCCAGGAGCGCCTCTCGCTCAGGAGGGGCAGCCCTGACGAGGTGGCGCCCGGCGACGGCGCTGCCGAGCCCCTGCCCTGCGGCCAGGACTGTGCCTGTTGGGAGGGGTCACCTGTAGGAACCACGCTTAAGTATATCAGCATGCGTGTGCGGGCCTTTCACGGGTGGAGGGGCTGGGGTTTCTCCTAACCACAGGTGCGTGCGGTGGCTTAACATGGCTCTGTTTTTCCCTTCGGGCTGAGCTCTGGGACCCTCACTGAGCAGGGTCTGCGCAGGTGAGGCCAGCCGTTGGACAGGTGGTGGCACTCATCTTCCTCAGGGCTGGGAACGAGGCATGTCAGGTGCCCTGAGGGATGGGGCATTCACCAAAAGGAAGCCTCCGGAGTCCCCTTCCCCGGTGTGATTCAGACACTGATTCTCCTCCTGGGCTGGGAGATTGAGTAAAGTTCCATCTCATGGATTTTTTTTTTTTTTAAAGATTTTATTTACTTGAGAGTGAGAGAGAGATATAGCACAAGCTGGGCATGGGGGCAAAGTCAGGGAGCCCGATGCGGGCCTCGATCCCAGGACCCTGGGATTGTGACCTGAGCTGAAGGCAAATGTGTAACCGACTGAGCCACCCAGGTGCCCCAGGGTCTTTTTTTTTTTTTTTTTTAAGAAAATAACAGCATCGTGAAAGAATTCTTTCAAGTTTATTTTTAAAGAAGTTGATCCCTAGTGAGAAAATAGAGCACAAGTTTCCATTTGCTATGACAGTGAGGTCATCATCTGAATGTCTAGGAAAGGGATTTCACAAACTCTGAGCCCTGTAGGGTGTATGTGACTGATGTCCTGGACTTGGCCCCTCGCCCTGGTGGGATGGGGTCCCGTGTGCCCTGGGTGGGCCTGGTGACAGAAGCTGCATAGAGATGACCTGTGCCCCGAAGGCCTGCTATCCAAGAGGACTGGAAAGCCTGAGGGAAGGTCAAGATCACAGTAGCCATCAGCATGGCAGAGGGTCTGCCTCGGCTCCGTGGGTAGTTACCACAATCCATACTCAACTGGGAACATGCAGAAACTCTACCCAGACTCAGGCACAATGGGGAAGAGTTGGGGGAGGGGGCGGCAGTGAGACTGGGGGGAAGATTCCTTCCTACATTAAATGATAAGAGGGGAAAAAAATGAGAGTCCAGATATAAGTGTGGATTTGGTTAGGGAAGTGCTGAGAAGGTATTGGGTATGCCCCGTGTTGACTGGGTCACCCTGGGAAGACCGCTAAAAGGGGCTAAAATTCACACCAGTGCTTATAGCCGCTGATGGGCAGAAGACAACTAGAAAGAGGAAGTTGTGCCAGAGAGGTCACCAAAGCCTGGCCACATCATGCTCTCTGTCCCCTGCCGGCGGCCTCTCAAGCAGGCCCAGAAGTGTGCTCCCAGAACCATCCTGTATCCACCTCCAGTCCCACCGGGCCTTAAAGTCTAATGCTGCAGGGCATGGGTGCAGTGCTCTTTGCCTTTCTAGAAGGCCATCAACAAATGTTTTCCTTAGCCATGAGAAAATCTTGATGAATTACCCTACAAAATTCAAGGGTAAGCGGTGTAACATTTTGGCGGATTGTCTCAGCTCCAGGCCAGTTAAATGCTGACTTGAATTTCACATGTTCGTTCCTCAGGAAGTAAAGCATACCTACTGTGTGCCACAAGGGAGCAAGGCAGACTTGGAGTTAGCCGAGCCCCTCCTGGAGTTCACGGTGTAGGGGGCGAACTAGCCGTTAGCAGTCATCCCAGTAAGTGTCGGGTTGCAGATGGTGTAGGGGGGCTCCAGGATGCCCCGCAGGAGTGTAGCAGGGGGGCCTGACGGAGGAGGGAGGTTGCCGCAGCTTTGCCTCGGAAGCCTGAAGGATCAGCGGGAATTAACCCAGCAGACGGCTGCAGACGAGAGGGAGCGGTGTGTGTGCAGGCCCACATCGGAAGGGGAACTGGAAGATAGCCAGCGGCTGGTGCCTAACAGGGGAGAGGGGAGAGGTAATATGAAGGGCAGGCAGGCGCCGGGTCAGGCTGGGAAGAGCTGGCGAGAGCCTAGGAGCTTGAGGAGCCTACGAGTCTTGAGGGAACGGCAGGGTCAGGGGTGTGCTTTGTGCTTTGAGTGTGGTGTTCCCCTGGATGCCGGGCTTCAGGGAAGGGCGAGGTGACCGAGGGGCCGGCCCTGGAGAGACTGCCCGGGCTGTGGACGTGAGCTGCTAGGTCAGAGTGGTGGTGGCCAAGCTGGGGAGAAGGGAGAGACCCCTTTCCTGGAGGCAGAATTAGCAAGGCTTGGGGCTGGACTCCACCTTGGGGGAGAGCAAGGTGCCAAGACTGGGCCCCAGGTTTCTGGACAGGCGAGTAGGGGTGTGGAGATGCCGTATCGTGGGATGGGGATGTCTACAAAGGGGAATTAAGTGTTCCACCCAGGCCACTACCGTCGTGAGATGCCTGCGTGGAGGTGTTGAGTAGGGAGTCTTTGGGAATCTGGAGTTCAGAAAGTCTGGAAGTGGGATAGGAACCAGTCAGCAGGACCAGTTGTCTGTTAAAGGAGCCTTGGTCTGGGACAAGGGGGCTTAACAGCGTCATCTTTGCTGAAGGGGTAGTTTAGAGAGCAAGGGCCTTGTCGTCAGAAGAAACAAACCTGACTCACCACAGGCAAGTTGTTCCACGATCCCTTCCTCGTTCAGCAACCGTCAGTGGCTCCCTGCTGGCCACAGAATGGCATCCAAGCTCCTTCTTTCCTCATCCAAAGCCTTTCTGGTAGGGCCCCACCTTATCTCTCTGGCCTCACTGCCCACTGCATGCCACCGTCTTCTGCCCCAGTCCAGCAGCCCGTCCCTCTGCCTCCTGCGTCCGCCCTCTGCTGGGATGCCTTCTCCCTCCCTCCGTCTCCTCAGCTGGACCCACTCCCCTGCCCCGGAACACTGAGACTGGCGCTGTATTTGGCATTTGGCCCCTTGTTTTTTTCTGTCCTGCTGGTTGTCCCTTCCTCTCTGGAGCATTCCAGGATCACACTGCCCTTTCCAGGTTCCTCGACCCCGCAGCACAGAGGGATGCTCCACCTGGCCTGCTTCCTGCTACTTTGTCTGCAAAAAGCTGCCTCATTTTTGCATCTCTGTTGCTCTCGTTCCCACCTCCTACCTGTCCTCGCCCCCACCCACTTGGGCATGATCTGGGCGCACCCCGCAGAGGACACGGGGGTCAGAGCAGGTTCTGAAAATAAGAATGTTTTCTCTCCCTGTGCCTAAAACTCCCTGGCTTCTATTTTCCAATGGCACAAACAGCTTTTCCCGGAACAGGACTGTGGTTTGAGACTCGAGCCGCCATGCGGAGGAGCATGACACAGGAGCTCCTGGCCCTGGCATCCTGTGCATGAGCCTAATAACCAGGGTTGTCAATCCAGGGACCGTCGTGCTCAGTCACCATCAGAACTCTGTTTTTCCCCCCGTCATCCCTCCAGGAGTTACTGCAAGAGCTCAGGCACCTCAAAATCAAGGTCGAAGAGTTGGAGAATGAACGGAATCAGTATGAGTGGAAGCTGAAGGCCACTAAGGTACGAGGCAGTCCTGATGCTTTTGGGGAGTCGCTGAGGGCTGCTGGGGAGGCTCTGTGTTCAGGCTCGGGGTTTGCAGTAGCCCGAGCTGGAAGCACGCAGATTGACCCTACTGTACACCCACACAGACAGCTTTGAACCAGAAGGCTCTTCTCATAGGAAAAGCCCCTTGGGATTAGGTGCTGCTGGAGCTGCTGAGTCTCCTTCCTCTTGCTGTGTCCCGTAGCACCTCTAGGGTGACATGGGACCAGCAGGGGGCTGTGAGCAAGTGAGAAGTCTTAAGGCAGATGAACGCCAATGCCACACGGACTACATCGTTTTAAATGTAGCAGTCCCTTGAATAGTGTTTTTAAATAAAGTTTTTAAAATAGGCATGCTTCATTTTTAACCTCGAATGTGTATTTTACCTATATAAATATGCTTTGAGTATTGTTTTAACTAAATCATATTTCTGTTGACTAGGGAGCTAGGCTGCCCTGGAGGGTGGGGGAAGGGAAACAGCCCTGGAGCAGCTTTCCTGGGTGAGGGAGTCTCTGAAGGCACGTCTGCTATTTCACTAGTGTCTGCAGTGCCACCCAGAGGTGTTACCAGGTTTTCATGTTTACTTCTTACTAGGATTCTAAAAAATCCTTAAGAATTTTCTTCACTTCTAGTTTGTCATTTTTGCTTCAAGTTAATGTTTAATGATTATAAAAACAATACTCATTAGAGGGGATTTTTAAGCCATAAAAAATGAATAAAAATCACTTCTATCCCTCCCCTCCCCCCCAGGAGCTACCATTTGTAATATTTCCTTCCAGGAATTTCTCTTTTGCGGGGGGGGGGCTCTCTCTCTCTCTCTCTTTCTCTCTCTCTGTCTCAGTTTCTAGTATTGACCATTTATATACAATGTACGTCATGCTATTAAGACTCTGAATGTGATATTGTTGTCTATATAACCTGTTGTGTAAAATGATTTTCTTCACCGTTGTACGGATGAGAAAGCCAAGGCACAGAGCAGTTAAGGAACTTTCCCAAGATCTTACAAGTCAGCAGCAATCCTAGACAATCCAAACCTGCTTATCTACAGCTCTGCCTTTATCTAAGGGTACCCTTGTGTGTACAGTGCTTCAGGTACTGTTCTAGGAGCAGTAATTTTCTCAAAGAGCCCAGCAACTCCTGTCACAGGGCTCCACTCAAGCGAGTCCTGTCTCGGGGAAGCCTCCAAAGTTGTACACACCGCCTATTATAAAATCACGTAACTCTTTTTAGGTCACCTAAACTCTTTGCCTTGGCGTATAAACCTTTGAGGTAAGACAGGTTATTTAGTAACTCCCCTGTGTGGGGCACCTCCAGCATGCCAGAATGCATCAAGCCCTTTGCCCACTTTTTCTCATTTGGTCCATAAAATAAGCCAGTGAGGTCTGTGGATTTACTATCCTCATTTTAGTGGTAAGAAGTCCAAGGCTCAGGGTGGCCAAGGTGAGGCTCTGTTCTGGATCTGTAGCTTTCCAGAAACCATGCTCTTTTCCCTATAAAATCCCGATTCCCTGCAGTAAAAAACCTGTACTCTTCTTGAAAGTTCTCTTCAGTTTCTGCATATAGCTTTTCTATCCCTGAAGGCCATTCCTTTTCCAGTGCCGCAGCAGCAGGGCCTGCTCCCTGGGTTTAACGAGGCCGGGTACTTGCAGGGAGCTGGGGCACCCCCCTGCCCAGCGCCAGTCTGCACGCCTTTGTCTCGGAGCTCTTGCCACATAGCTGCAGCCTCGGTGGCCATGGCTGGAGCATCCTTTGCCCTCGTGGTCAGGTAGAGAGCCTTGGGCTGTGGTAGACTAGAATACCCAGCTGTGGGGACACCTGTCATTTCTGGCCCATTCTGTGGAAACCGACACATGGGAGTTTCAGCCCGGGCACTTAATCTATTGGGTTTTAAGTAGATAACCTCACCCAGAGGCAGGCCTCAGATAGAAGAGAACTCCTTGGGCCAGGTGCTGGGCTCTGCCTCCGTGGGCCCATGTCACTGACGTCCACCGTGGCACCTGCAGGCAAGCACCAGGCATCCAGATTGCTAACAGAGACCAGCTGTCACTCTGGCTGCAGAGAATGGGGAAAATGGTTGTGGGAGGTACAAGAGAGGTTAGGAGACTATCTTCTACGAATAGTATGGTCCTTGTAGAAATGAGAGAAGTTTGGACTGCAGGTCTCAAGGCTAAGGTTTTCAGAAGCCACGGATACTGGTACTGGTCAGCCATGGGCAGCGAGGCCAGGGAAAGCTGTGGGTCTCAGCAAGCAGGGGCTTGGCTGTCTGGCCTCTGTGGGTGGATACCACAGAGCAGAAGGGCAGTGCTCTGTAGGACAGTTTGGAGTGAGGACACCCTCCCCCTTGCTGCTTCCTTATTCTTTACATGGTCATCTCTTTCCCATTTGGGGGATATCAGGGAAGGTATACTCAGGGAGCCCTCACCCATGCTGTTAACTCCGAAGCACGCAGGCCGCAGTGGGTAGCTGCTGGCTTCGGAGCAGGTGGGGTTTGCGTCCCGGGCACCGGTCCTGGTGTCTCCCTGGAAGCAACATGCAGGGATGTCGCTTCCTCCCATGGTTTCCTGTGAGGAGCGAGTGAGGCCTGATGTGAGAAGTCAGCGAGCACGGGGGCCAAGGCAGAGTGGGCACTCATTATAGTGTCCAGAGACTAGATGCAAGTCCTGTGGGCAGAGGAGCCACCAGCAGGCTCAGGGCTTGTCTGGTTCCTTGAAATTGTTCAGAGCTTAATTACAGCCTCTGTGAGAAAAGATGGCCCATTCTGTGACCTTGAGGCATGACAGGGAATGTGACTGGGCTCCCCCACAGGGAGGGATGGCCAGAGGACAGGGCTCTGCTCTGTGTTGACCAGCTCCGGAGTTAGTCCTCACCCCCTCTCTTTGTGTTGTTTGATCCTCAGAGAACTAGCTGGTTATCCACAAGGGAGGGGATACGATGAGAGGAGCCACAGTGACAGCATTTATTGAGCACTTACTGTCCACCAAGCATGAGGCTAAGTTGTTCGTGACCATTCTTACTTAATCCTCACCACAGCCCTATGAGGTAAATGCTATTTTGCCCATTTTATAGATGAGGCAAGACTTGGAAAGGTTAACTTGCTTAAGGTCACCCAACTAGGAAATGAGAGAATCCAAGTTTGGCTCCAGAGCCAGGGTGCCCCATGGGATGGGACCTGCACCGTTCTGAACTTCTCATGAATATGGGAAGGTGTGGACAATCACGCCTACTGTTAGGTGTGAAATTTAATAACCTGCTCTGCTTAGTAGAGATGTGGGAACTGCCCAGTACAAAGTCCGTGTACGTCTGGTTATGAATGTGTGTGTGCAGGTTTGTGGCTGTGCTTACCTGCTTTATTTGCTGCAGTGTATCTGCTCGGTGCACCTGAATGCTTGTATGTGTGGACACGTGCATGAGTGTGCGTGCATGCCTGGAGGCTGGGCAGAGGCCGTGGCTCTGCGGGAAGGGTGGGAGAGTACATGTGGGAGGAACCCTTGGCTTCCTCTTTGTCTACCAGTAGTGGTTTGATTTACACTATACTTCTTGTATGAGCTGGGAAAATGAAACCTGTGCGTGCTTGTCACAAAAGTGTACATCCATGCCTTTGTGTGACTCTCTTGGGAGAAGGAAGGAGACTGTCCATCAGCAGCCCTCCCATGGCACGCCATCCCAGCTCGCCAGGCCTCCATGGTGACTGGGCCTCCGAGGTCAGGAAGGGAAAGGGCCTGGTCAGGTGGGAGGATGCAGGGGACTAGTCTGAGCCGTGGACACGGCCAGATGGGCCAGGAAGAATGAGTTCAGTGGGCAGAGCGCCCCCTTGCAGGGAGGGCAGTAAGTAAGTGCCCCTAGCCGCTCACCTCTGACCCCTCTGTTCCTGATTGCTGCGCTAGGACCCATCGGTCCTGGGCTGTGAGTGACTTGAGGGACTCCATCACAGTCCAGTAGTCCCTCTGAGCTCCCAGGGATCCTCTGTTGCTCTTTCAGGCTGAGGTCGCCCAGCTGCAAGAGCAGGTGGCCCTAAAGGATGCAGAAATCGAGCGCCTGCACAGTCAGCTCTCCCGGACTGCCGCCCTCCATAGTGACCACGCAGAGAAAGGTAACCGGCTGGACTGTGATAGGAGGTGGTTGCCCCTGGGCCCTGGGCACATGTGAATGCAAGTGGGTGTGTGCGTGCTACTATGTGATGTTTGCTGAGGTGTGCACACGTCCTGTGCATGTGCAAACATGTCTGAGTGAACAGATGAGTGTGTGGGTGAACAGGCCTGTAAAGCACAGCTCTGTTGTGGACTCATGGCCATGAACTTCTCACGTGTAGTCTGATCACGAAGCTCTGTGCAGCCCCCTCTAGAGCTCTTCCTTCACTTAACTGAAAGGACTTGCTTTGTGTCCTCCCCACAGGGGAGGCTTTAGTGATCAGTTGCTTGTAGATGCCTGCCTGATACTCATACCAGGCCCTGAGGTCACAGAAGCAAAGCAATTAGTTCTCATCCTTCATTTTGTTTTTAAAGATTTTATTTATTTGACAGGGAGAGACACAGCAAGAGAAGGAACACAAACAGGGGGAGTGGGAGAGGGAGAAGCAGGCTTCCTACTGAGCAGGGAGCCTGATGCAGGGCTCGATCCCAGGGTCCTTGGATCATGACCTGAGCCGAAGGTGGACACTTAACGACTGAGCCACCCAGGTGCCCCTATTTCTCATCCTTTAGGTCTCAGCTCAGTGTTACCCCTGAGACCTATACTGGCCACCCTACCTCAACGAGGTACCCCCGCTCCCAGTCCTATTTTTCTCTAACTCGACATCCTGTTTCCGTCCTAGCACTTCAAATGTATCAGTTCAGTACTGGAGGAAGTCCCTTGGTGTAGACTGTCGCCCTCACTGTGGGGCCAGGTCTGTGTCTGTTCTTCTTTAAGACCAGATCCACAGAGCTTCATGCAGCATTCAGCCGCGGTAGGCTCCTAAGAAATACTTAGTGAGTGAAAGAGTGGTAAATGGACCTTGATAAGTTCAAGTCCGCTGAATCCTCAGATCCTCTCATTCATACCTGTTAAATATTTACAGCTATCCACCTGGTGTACAACATGATCACACACCTTCTGACTTCTCCTCCCACCACCAGGCTGCAGAGCGATGCTGGACGAGGTTCAGTCACCCTGGGGACTGGTCCCACTGCCGGGTCCCTGTCACCTTAGCGTGGCTTAGCCTGGGTCCCCGGCTGGCTGGTCAAGCCCCGTAGCCCTGAAGCCAAGACTCAGGCTGGAAAAGGAAATTGGTGACCCATATGTTCACCCCTCCCCCAGCCTTTCTCAGTGTCTTCCCAGGCCTTTGAGCGTGTCCCCTACCTGCCAAGGCTCCAGGTGGAGGCTGGGGCCCCCTAAGATAGCCTAGCCACTCCGATGCTTGACCTGCACAGAACGCTGAGCCCTGACTCGAGACCAGGCAACCTTCCCCCACCACCCTATGCTTCTCAGAGTCCAGACTTTCTAGTCCATCATTAGGTAACTCTTGGAGCTGGTCCTTTGGTCCTTTGAGGCTCAGGTTGGGTTCTGCTCAAAGCACTGAGGTGTTTGCCAGTCTTCATATGGGGCTTAGTGCCCTCCACCCGCAAATGGAGCTGCAGAGCTGGTCTTCAGCTGCCGAGAGCCTAAGAGAGTGAGCAGGCACGGTCTACTTTCCTCTGAAAATGAATCTCTATGACTATTTACACAAAGTCCATAAATTTACTCTTTCTATTCTTGTTGTAAGTGGAATGCCTACACTTGGGTTCCCTTGTGTCCTGTGCTTTGCTTACATAGTTGTCCCTGTTCCTTTTGCAGTAATCAGTTTAGGAATGGGGACAGGTCCTTGTTTTGGAACTCCCAACTATGTGACAATCCTAGGCCTAAATATTTAGCAGAGTGACATCCAGCTCCTTTAGGCACTGGCCTTTGGCCCTCCAGACTGGGTGGGGAAGAAATCAAGACTCCCTGTTAGGCCCAGAGGGAGAGCAGGCCATGGGTGGTCCACACAGATGCACCCAGGGAAATTCTGTAGGCTTATGAAATAAGATAGTTTCCCTTAACTGTAGAGTTTGTTTGAGTATATTTATAAACGTGTTTAAACATTTGTTAGTCAATTCTGACTATACCATTTTAAATTAAGCCAAGTACCCAACTCTTCTACATAATCATTTTTTTTCTCATCTTCATTCAGCTGTGGGATTTTTTTTTTCTTATTTTAAATTCGCCTTTGCTACAATTCATGGGACTATAGGATTTTCTCGAAAACTAATTAGCAGCCCAGGTGCATGCCCACTCAGGTTATCAGTAATAAATGCCAGTATTCTTCTGAGATGTTGATTTTCAAAGATTTGGGGGTTCTTTTGTGTCACCTTTGAATAAATGGCATTTTGATTTCTTCCCACTAATGTCTATAAAGAGAAGATAAAATACTAGGCTCATTCATTCATTTAGTAGTCCAACAAATGTTTAACGAGACTGGCTATGCCAGACCTCATCACAGGCTCTTAAAGAAGCAGAAGAGCCCGTGTATGATTGAGTCACAAGGAAAGTGTCAGCAGCTTAGCAGGTGGGGATGGCTGTCTGTATTTACACGATTCTTCCCAAACCTGAATCTTTTTAGACCAAGAAATTCAACGTCTGAAAATGGGGATGGAAACTTTGCTTGTTGCCAATGAAGATAAGGTAAGACAGTCATCGGGCCGGCAGCCCTATTCTTCCTCTGCTGACATCTCCGGCTGTTCGGTCCCTACTGGTCCCTGATATTCTGGGCAGGGCCATGCCCATCAGGCCACTGACCCAGAGATATATCAGGAGAATGGCTTCTGCCTCCTAGAGACTGAGCCTCAGCCACCTGTCTTGGGCTTGATGCCTGGGAACTTGGCCTAAGTGAAATGTCCCAGAGGCAGATTAAAGTCCTACGTGTTTGTGTGGGTATTGGGGAAAAAAATACCACCACGGTTATTGCCAACGTCATAACTGCTTAGACTCCTGCTTAGACACCAGTCTTCTCTGTGCACCGTCTGGTGGTAGACTCATCACGGAGACACTAAGCAGTGTGCTATGTGCTTACCCACCGCCTTCTGTCCTTCACGTCTGATCCCTGCATAGTCGTGGAGGAGCCCCCTCTGTAACTAGAGAGCACCTCCCTGGGACAGACATCAGCGCTGAGGATCACAGCCCTGCCTCTTACAGATGAGGAGACTGAGATTCAGAGACCTTGAGTCTTGTCCAAGGTCAGGTCACAGTAGCTAGTGCAGCCAGAGTTCACCCCCCAAGTCTGTCTGGTGCCAGAATCTGTGTGGCCTCCCAAGCCCCCAGACTTTTGCTGAAAGAAATGATCTCCTCTGGGAATTTTGTCTGTTGCACAAGGAATCCCCAGGAATAGGTGAGGGAACTGGGGATAAACACGCCAGCTTTATTTTAATCTTTGTGTGTAGCTCCAGAGGACAATAGTCCAACCAGGAGACAGATTTCTAAGGCTACCTCAGGAGGGTAGGGAGATAGTGATCATCCTGACCAGGAAATGTTTAAGCCCCTAGAAGGATTGTTTTATGGCTAGAGATTGGACTCTTGCCTTTGGTTAGAGGCAAGAATGTTTGCAGTGGCCTAGGGGGCAGACCACTGAGAACCCAGGCTCTGTGGGAAGGAGGCTGGATGCAGAGCTTCCCATTCAAGCATTCCCCAGGTTCCCTGAGGCATCTCTTCTCCGTGGGTCCAAAACATAATGTGGGCCCCACCCCCGAAATCCTCGGAGGGGGCAGGGGTGTTGTTCACGTATAGCCCACTCTCCCACTGTGACAGGACCGTCGGATAGAGGAGCTCACGGGGCTGCTGAACCAGTACCGAAGGGTGAAGGAGATGATGATGGCAGCACAAGGTGAGGGCAAGGAGGGCTCTGGCCTTTTCTCCCAGAGGTATTTCATCGACTGCATTAAACCCAGGGGCATTTTGCCAGAAGGCTCTTTGTCTTCAACTGGAGAAGATCCTCTGCTGGAGAATGGAGCTGATTAGACTGTCCTGGATGGTGGGGAGTTGGCAGCTGGTGTTTTCTAGAAACTCTGTCTAATGATAGTCCAGAGCTTGCAGGGACTAAGCAGATCATCAAGAAAATAAAGCCATCATTGTGAGCCCTTGGGAATCCCCATCCTTGGAGATCAGCTGTGTGTCTTTCCAGCATACCCCCAGGGGCAGTGAGTGCAGTCAGACCTGGACCAAAAATTAGTTCGGTACCCTCTTGGGGGATTAGAGCTTGTCTACCTCTGGAGGAATCTAAAAGCTCCCCCAGCAGATTGCCAGGACACTCAGGGAGCCTTGTTTGAGTCCCTGGGGGCCTGGGTTCCCGTAGGAAGGCACAGGGCAGGGAGAGCTGTCTGTGTTTCACAGTTGCTGCCCAGGCTGCAGGCACCGCCCAGGCAGTGTCAGTGTTCATCTGAGCACAGCGGGCCGTAGGCCAGGCTGCCTGCCTTACCCTTCGTGCTGTTGACCTGGGCTCCTATCACACTGCCGGGAAAGCAGCTACTTCTCAGGAGGGGCTGCTCCGAGGGTATTCAGAGACCTCTTATTCTGGCTGAGCTTCTGCTGGGCCTGCACACACATCCTCGCCCTGTTTTCCCTCTTCTTTGGTATTTGGGGTCAAGCGAGAGCCTGATTGCCTGTGGACAAGGAGTGAGAAGGTTGGGGAGGAATCCTAGGGGTTTCTCTATGTTCCATACATGAGCTTTGCCCTTGAGATGACCCTTGTGATGCCTGTCTTACAGATGCCCTGAAGAATCTGAGTCACACTCTTAATGTACCTTTATATATTTCTTAGGCTTTCTTAAAGAAGGCAAAAGACTGTTAGAATTTTTCGTAATTACAGGTTTCTGCACAACTCCCTTGATAGTGATCCCCCGTTCTGCATTAATGCTTCCAGGGCCTTCGGAAAGAACTCTCTCAATCAATGAAGAAGAACTTGAGGGAAGTTTCAGAAAGTGGAACACTGTGAATAAGGGCCCTGAAGAATTCTTTAAACCAGAGGTGCTATGCTTCACCCATGACGTGGGGTTTTGGCTGGCCCTAGGAGCTTACATGGAGCTTGGGGGAGGATCTAGTCAGGTACCTGTCAGGTATAAATCTTGACAGGTGAGAAATGAAGTGGATGGAGTGGCCCCTGAGGCCCTGGGGAGAGCACTGAGGGTGGGAAGGGGCCCAGGCGCTGGCCTGTGTCCTGACTGGGAGGGGCGGCATCGTGGACGCTGGGCTTGCAAGGATAGGAACTCTCAATCCACTTCCTTGTTTCTCTTTGTCTTTCCTCTCTGGGGTATAAGCAGAGACCCAGGGTGGTTTCATTTTTATCTCCCCCCATTTCTCAGTGCCTGTAATAGTGCCTGTAATAGTGCCAGGAGAATAATAGTGCCTGTAATGGCCAGGAGAATGCAGATAGTTGTCGAATGGATGAATGTGTCTTGCTCATCGAAAGGAATAACTTCAACTACTGCCGGGATCCATTCCTATTTTAGACACCCCCTCCAGCCCCTATAACCAGCAGACACATTTTCTTTGTTTTACACAAATCTCTCTGCATTCAGACTAGACACAAATAATCAAATAAACTCATAGATCTAGATCTCAAGGGGAGAAACGGCTTCGGCCCAGCATGTAAAAGGTTCATGAAACTCTAGAATGGCCAAACTAAAGAGGATCTTAGGGCTCTAGCTCAACTCTTTTAATTAAGGGAGGAGCAAAAATGTTACCAGGTGACCCAGTTATCAAGTCAGCCAAACATTTCAGATTGCTGGCAGTCAGACAGGCAGTGATCGATGCCCAGTACCTCTGTGTGGTCACTGTCATGAGCTCTGGGCATGGCTGTCATCTTATTTCTCCTCATGACACCCATTGGGATTCTTATTTTATTGTGAAGCTGAGGTTCAGAGAGGGCAATTGATCTGCTTTAGGTCACACAGCAGCTAGATGGAAGAACCTGGACTTGGACCCATGCCTATTGGACCAAAAAGCACAGGCTTTTTTTTTTTTTTTTTTTTTTTTTTTGNAGGCAGGCAGAGGAAGAGGGAGAAGCAGGCTCCCTGCTGAGCAGAGAGCCCAATGTGGGGCTTGATCCCAGGACCTTGAGATCATGACCTGAGCCGAAGGCAGAGGCTTAACCCACTGAGCCACCCAGGTGCCCCAAAAAGCCCAGGCTTTTAACCACCGTATTATAATGCCAGGGTTCTCCCGACAGTAGGTACTTACTGGGCTCTAGAGAAAAGGTCATCTTTGCACTTAGTACAACAGTGAAAACATCAAACTGTGTCCTCCTCAGATGCCGCCATTAGCTCATGTTTGGTCCACCTGTCATACTCTTCCCTTTCTGCCTTCTCACTGAGCCCATTCTCATTTCTCAAGTGTGCTCCCCTCTGAAGCCCTCTTCTGAAGTTTCCCTCCTGCCCCTCCATCCCTCTGTTGCGTTATAGGTATCATTATCGTAAGAAGGCCTGCACTGATCTTTTATCCTAATAGTCTGCCTGTCTGCCGTGGGGAGTACTTAGCCCACATCCAGCACGGGGCCCGGCAGGCCGTGCAGGTGGCTCGTGTTTGTTAAGTTATATGTTCGTTCTAGTGCTTCTCGTTGCAAGCACCAGAAAGCGACTCTGGCTAACCTATACCAACAAGGCACGTTTCTGAAAGGGTGCATGGTGGCTTCCTACAGAAAAGAAAAAGCTAAAGAACCCAGCTCAGAAAGGGCAGGAGCGGCAAGGGTCCCCAGGGGTTCAGGTGTCAGGACTCTCCTACAGGGATGTGGACGTAGGTCTGGGAAGGAGGGGTAGGTTGGTCCAGGTTTCCAGTACCCCTTCCTCCTGGGCATGCCGAAAGAGCAGGGCACCCATATCGACAGGCCACTGTGGCTGTACCTGGGGGAGGAAGTGGAGCTCCTCCAGGGGAGTCGTCCGGAGGAGGAGAAGAGATGGTAGGTGGCCTCCGGACAGTAAGTGTCCCCTACAGTGACTTCTGTTCTGGTGCAGATGCCTCCAAGATGTAGCTCTCCCACTGCGGGGCCGCCTCCACTGCCGCAGAAATCACTGGAAACCAGGTAGGGGTCCTAATCATGTTCCCAGAGCTGCTGTCTGTCGGCCTGCCCTTGGGGCTCCTGTGTGGCAGGGTCTGGCCAGCCGTGCATGGTGAGCACAGCCACAGATCCTGGGCACGCCTGCCATTCTGTTGAGCCGTACCCGAGGCCTTGGCAGTGGCCACAGCCACAGTATAGCCCAGACCGTGGAGCAGTCACAAACTACGCCTACCTCCCTTGGCCACAGATGGGCTTCCCTTCCCGTGGGCTTAAGGGTCTGGGCCATTGTTGCTGTGGAAAGACCTGGCCAGGGTTTGGAGCCTCAAAGGAGAGGTGGCTGTAGGTCATCTGTGCCCGCTGGGGGTTCCTCAGGGCTGAGAGCATCCTGTGACGTAGGTCTCATTTTTATCTGTCCCCTCTTGAAAGTCCTTCCTGCTCTCAGGAGCCCCAGAGCCCTGGAACAGTCCTGGTTCCCCAGAGAGAGAGACATTGCTCCTACAGGGAGGTTGGTCCTGTTGCTTTGGGGAAGCTTCACATGGCAATGAGCTTATAATGAGCTGGCCTATGGGCTCGCCTGGCTGCCACCTATCTGGTTCCCTCTAAAAAGAACCTATTTCTAGCTCCCTAAGTTGACAATTTAGAACATGCTTCCAGGTTAGGACCCACATAGGGAGAGACAGAGGCTCCACTGCCAAGAACAGGCTGTCATTCAGTGAAGGCGTCTGGGGAGATTGGCCATATGTATGATGGAAGCTTCCCCAGAATGGTGCTGAGGCTGCAGCACCTACGTGCTCAGGACCCCACTTTCTATAGAGCCATTGTGTCCCTCAGCCTTTAGCCCTAGAGAAAAACGTCAACATCAAAGACAGCAATTGGCAGTCAGTTTTGCACAATAAGAAATTTAGTTTATGTATGAGTTCATTCAGGAGGAAGTCAACACTGATTAACTCACACTGACCAGACTCACAGGAGACCAATGTACTAAGAGCTTCTGCTTTACTCATATAAACTGAGAAGCATCACTGCCAAGGAGACTTGTTACAAGGTAACTCTTGTGACCCCTGGTGTCATGGCCTCTTCTCCATACAATTGGTGCCGTTCTCAGCAAAATAACCTCTGAAAAAGCAAATTAATGCTGAGCAGACTAGTCAGAACAGAGCTAGAGCAAAGGGTTGGAAGATCCCAGCAGATGATGCTCTGGAGCTGTGACTGGCTGATAGGCTCCCCTCCACTCTAATGTGGCACACAGCTCCTTCCTCCCTGGGTTACGTCCTAGACTGACGGATGGGGCTGTATCGGCACCTTTCCTGTGTTTTGATTCTGCAGAGTCTTCTTTTGTGACTACAGACCAGTTACTCCCATTAATGTAATAGAATTGAGTGTATTCTGTATTTTCAAGGAATGCCAAGGCCTTTCGATTTGGATTTAAATGATGCTCTCATGCCCTCAACAACACATTGTCTAACCAGGCAATCCCCTGAGGTGGGCCAGTCTCCTGTTCAGTGGCTTTTTCCTGTCCTTGACCCTAAACCCACTTAACAGGCTACTGGTAAAACACTTGGTATATCTTCTTCATGAATGACACACCACCTTGTCTAGTAACTGTGTCTTTGTTCGCTTTCTTTTGTGTTTTTCCAGAGCTCAGAAAAAACTCTCATGTAGCCTAGAAGACCTGAGAAGTGCACCTGTGGACAAGGTCAGCCCCTCAGCCTCTCCGTAAAGACTCCTGAGTTACTTACCAGCAGTGCTGGGACACACAGGTCCCACCTTGTAGAGGCCTTTCTGAAGCTGACAGGGAGGCAGGAATTATGCGAACCTTCTAAGAAAACCAGTCAGGTGTGGCCCAAGGCATCCCAGAGGCAGGGCAGGGCACTCTGCCTGGAGTTGATAGAGAAGATGTAGAGGTGAGCACAGGCAGGTTTTGGGAAATGGCGGGGAGCAGGAGGATGTAAGTTCAGAGCCATGAGTCAGATCCAGCCATCAAGATCTTGAGTCCTGGCCCTCTTTTGGAGCATTGCAGGGATTTTGAATGAGAACGTAATGTGGATAACGTTGATGAACCCAGGAGTGAGTTACGGGATCACTTAAGAGATTGGAGAGGAAATTTTTTAAGAGTCTAGAAAGAGGTGAGGAGGGTTTGTGCCTCTTATTTGAGGGTAACCCTTGACCACGTGGGTGTCCCCGGTGCTGGGGGGGTAGGTCGCATGCAGGTTCTCGGACAAGGTCACGGGAGACCAGGGCTCCTTCCCTGAGCACCTTTATGGAGCCCAGCTTTGTGCAATCCCTTGGTCTGAGCAGTGTACCAGCGCCGGTGATTCCAAAGGAAACCCATGAAGACTGAGGCTGGCAGGAGCCACGGGGCCCATTCAGTGGCTCTGCCCCTGTGGTCCTGTGCCTCCTGCTCTCCCTGGGCAGCCTGCTGGTGGGTGGTGATTACCTAATGGAAAGGTGGGGAGGGAGGGTGAGAGTGAGCCTTGCAGCAGGCATATGGTCCTGAGTTGTTACTTGTAACTAACACCGGTCTCTCTCTCTGCACGTGATTGAAACCCTTCTTGCCGCTGCGCAGTGTGTCAATGGGAACCAGCTCTCCCCCGGGTTGGAAGCCAAGGTACGGTAACTGCTCCGGTTGTGCATCTGTGGTTGCATGTGTGCTGCAGTTTTCACGGAGAAGGTTACAGCTTTTGTGCCTGGGAAATAGGTGAACCATAAGGGATAAGAGCCCAGGAGGAAAGACAAAGCTTCCTCTCCCATTTCTGGCTTACTCTCACCCCGCTGTGTAGGGTGATTTCACCTTATTGTCTGTGGGATGGGATTTCTTACTGTCGCCTCCATTTTACAGGCTCAGGAAAAGTCGTGTCAACAAGGCATTGTGAATCTGATTGCTGGGAAGGGGGAGGCTCGGGTTCCCGCACACACCCAGAGGAGCGGGACAGCTCTCGTCCTTCCTGCACTCATGTGTCAGGGCTAAACGCAGGGGCGCACGCAGCCACCGGGCAGGAGTCTTTCTGTGGCATCCCGTAACGGTGGTATCTGGCCCTTGCCTTCTGTGCCGGGGAGCTCATCACATCTTTCCCAGCTCTTGTAGATACACCTTCGGGACTTCCCCAGAGCGTGTGCGCACTGATCCCGGCTTTCCTTCTGGAGCCCCTGGAATGAACCAGTTTCCTCTGCTCCTGACTGCTCCAGAGTCTGAGTTCCTCAGGCCCTCCTCTGAGTTGAACATCCTCTTCCCCAGGGTGCGGATCACAACCCTTTAAAGTTCCCATTCATTCTCCTTCGGGTCAGCACTGGTTTCTCCAGCTCGTGCCCTGGACCACACGTGAGCGCGATGTCCTCGATGGAGTCTGATCTAGGGACTGTGCTCATACTTCCTGCTGTCCCTCAGGCCTTATGTGCTGTCCTGATGTTGCTCAGCCTGAGGCAGGAATTGTTCCCCATTGAGAAACCATAAAACAGGTTGTGGGAGGCTGAAGGGAAAGCACTTTGCCTGAGTCCTTCACCACTCTGGTGCACTGCCTCTCTGTTCTGATGTGAGGCAGCTGAGGTTTCCATTCCCCCACAACCATCATATTCTTTTGTTCCTTCTGGGTCCTCTCCTGACCTTGACCTTCTCCAGCAGTGAGTCCTTCCTTCACAGCTGTCCTTCTTGGCTGAACAGAGCTGAGAGTCCTTTCTGCCACCTCGATTCCTTTCGTTGTCTTTCTTATAGGTCTGGGCCGCCCATGCGTGGGTTAGGTTCTGTCCTCTTTCCCACCTAGCTCTTCAGCACCCAGGGCAGCGCACATCGGTGGCCTTAGTGATCTCCTCCCTGTCTTGTGTGTGTGTGTGTGTGTGTGTGTGTGAGTGAGATGATGTAGCTGGAAATCCAGTTTTGAGAGCCCTTCCCTACTCCCCTATTTCCTGTGTCATGGGGAACCTGGAGTCACAGTGCCCTAAGCCTTTCAAACATTGCCTTCCCCACAGTCAGTGCTTCCAGGTCTGACGGAGCAGCAGAGTAATCTGAAACGCTTGTTAAAAATACCAACACTTGGGACCTGGGTGGCTCAGTCAGTTGAGCATCTGCCTTCAGCTCAGGTCCTGATCCCAGGGTCCTGGGATCAAGTCCTGCTCAGCGGAGAGCCTGCTTCTCACTCTGCCTGCTGCTCCCCCTACTTGTGCACTGTCTCTCTCTCTCTCTCTCTCTCTCTCTCTGACAATAAATAAATAAAATCTTAAAAAAAAAA